>APFE031315631.1:143258-162864 GCA_000404065.3 Pinus taeda | reverse complement strand
ATATTTGAAGGTAGGGTTGTTATACACCATTCGCTTCTGATTTTCTCACTTGGTCTGGAGGCGGTTGGAATCTTATTCAAGAGTTTATTGAATCATGAGTTGAATTCCTTGATAGGTTCTTTAGATTCTATCCTAAGATTCGAGATATCATTAATTAACGTTGCTAAAGACCTATCATCGCCATACTTAGTGAGAAATTGTTCTTGAAAAATCTTCCAATTGGTAATGGATCCAGAGGGCATGGAAAAATACCAAGACCCAGCTGATCCTTGTAAAGTATAAGGGAAAATCCTAACGACAACATCTTCCTCTGTTACTTCTTTTAAATTAACTGAGAACATGAAATTGTTAATATGTTCTTCGGCTTGTGTTCCAGCATCTGGATTAAATTTTGATAACCATTTTTCAGGGGAGTCTGGAAATGGGTGTAATAGTGCAGCCATGGTGACCGCACCAGGACTACTCCAAGGATTCTGAGCCATTGTAGAACTAATAACAAATGATATTGCTGATGAAATTCTAGATGTTTGGGGAGGAGTTGATATTGAGGATTGGATAGGTTGAGATGTCAAAGTTGCCGATCCCTGTTGAACAACAATGTGTAATGGAGGAGTGGATGGTTGAATTCGCACTGGGGAAGATGAAATGGAGGATGATGATGAGAAAGTCTCACTATCCGATCCTTCAGTGTTCTTTTTAGCCCTTTTCCTTTTGGGTAAAGGCAACTCAGTTAGTTCAATACTGAGCTTTCCGCTTTGAAGTCTAGTGAGAGGGTGAGGTAGATTGAATTGCGAAGTCTCACTTCCTTGAGATACTTCAGATTTCTATGGTGTTATCGAAAAGCCTTGAAGTTTTTGGGTGAGAGTCTGGACTTTAGGGGACTCAGAACTTAATCAATTTGAAGTATGGTGGGTTTGAGCAGTGGCAGTTGACTCCTCTTCTTCTAGTTTGAATACTGGTGTTCTAGAATGAAAACGAGAGGTCCGAGGTGAGGTGGAGGGAGATTTACTCTCAGAATGGGCTATAGGTTTGGATTTTCTCACCATTCACAATTCATGCCCTCCTTCTAGTGCCAAAAATGTTGATGCCTCGAAAATCATTGCAACAACATCGGGGAAAACCACCCGGTCCGGACCTTAAAGGTAGCTACTTTTCCGTTTGGTGTGGTGGCTCCGACTAGAAATAATGGGACCAGTTTCCCAATGATGGATAAAGGGGATGGATAAATGGTTGGTTTTCTGATATATAATGATAATGGATGAATGATTTACTCTAAAAAGTAAAAATATGAACAACTATCCTATCCCAGGAAATTTGTACTTTAGTGTAATGTTTGATAATCTTTATCCACAAACAGGCATATTGATGACTCTACTGGTAAACAAAGATATTTATTCATATGATAATTACTTTGTTCAAGTATTTGAACAAAGCAATCATTAAAACATTATTACACTATTGCGAGAGGGTGAGGTAGATTGAATTGCGAAGTATCACTGCCTTGAGACACTTCAGATTTCTTTGGTGTTATCGAAAAGCCTTGAAGTTTTTGGATGAGAGTCTAGACTTTAGGGGACTCAGGAATTAATCAATATGAGGTATGGTGGATTTGAGCAGTGGTAGTTGACTCCTCTTCTTCTCGTTTGAATACTGGTGTTCTAGAATGCAAACGGGATATCTGAGGTGAGGTGGAGGGAGATTTAATCTCAGAATGGGCTATAGGTTTGGATTTTCTCGCCATTCACAGTTCATGCCCTCCTTCTAGCACCAAAAATGTTGATGCCTCGAAGATCGATTCAACAACATCGAGGAAAACCACCTGGTCCGGACCTTAAAGGCAACTCCTTTTCCATTTGGTGTGGTGGCTCCGACTAGAAATAATGGGACCAGTTTCCCAATGATGGATAAATAGTTGGTTTTCTGATATCTAATGATAATGGATGAATGATTTACTCTAAAAAGTAAAAATATGAACAACTATCCTATCCCGGGAAATTTTTGCTTTAGTGTAATGTTTGATAATCTTTATCCACAAACAGGCATATAGATGACTCTACTGGTAAACAAAGAGATTTATTCATATGATAATTACTTTGTTCAAGTAGTTAAACAAAGTAATCATTAAAACATTATTACACTATTCTTTATATATCATTGACACATATATGATTGAAAAGATAATAGTCCTTTAACATTCAATAGTGATGAGTATAAGGATTGTTGTTGAAACACATACATATATCAAATGTTAGCAATATTAAACAAATGTAGATTCACATGAAAGAATGAAACAAGAGCATAGATAATACTACCATATGTTATTTGGATCACTCCCGATATCAATCGCATTCAAATTCCTTCTTCCAACTTAGAAACACTTTCACAACAAGGAAATAGTGCGCATTCCATCAAAGCTTTCTTCGTTAAACTTCAGAATACTGGCCCAGTCTTTATAAAAAAAATATACCGGAAGCAAAATAGTGTGACTTCCAGATTTGATTTTATACAAAAACTGAGGACCCTTTCTAAATGCATGAAAGGGCCTATAAATACTAATTAGACTAACTAATTTACAAAAATAAAATGCTATTAATTGGTACAACTAGATCATGAGTATCTTCTCAACATAGGCTTGTTTGCAGTCAGCAGCATGATTCATTGTTTCGGTTGATCTCCCTTAGGCTTGAACTGGAATATATTAAGCATCGGTTGTAATTATGGAGGACGACTGAGCCGAGAATGCAGTTGAGTTGAGTAAGTGGCATCATGGATTTCGGGAATGATACAACCGATCGCAGCGGTTAAACATTTGAGGGTGGCCCTTTGACTATATGGTTTTACTAAGAAAAACCAAAAGGTATCCCAAGTTAAACTTTGGATATCGGCAATTAATCTTCCCTTCTTCTCCAATTCTTGGTTGCATGTTTGTTCCAATGCTTTGACTGAGGCAGTTTACCTGGAGTGCACTGCGAAATCATGTCAGACAAATAAAGGGTGTCATTAATTAACTCAATTAAATTATTGGTAGATAATCTGCATCTTCAGGCTTCTCTCTCTGGTTTCATTAGTTGTGACTGCCATTCCAGGAAAAGGATTTCTTTGTGTGACTCTAGAATTTTAGGCAGATTTGTGGCCTGCCCTTCACTAGTGTCTTGCCAAGCAAGAAAGTCAGTTAGAGTATCATCGGCCTGTTCCAAATCCTACCTAGCCTCGAGTGATTTATCAATTATTGATGCAGTAATCTCTCAAAGGGGTTCCACCAGAGAAATGTTATGACATAGCAGTCTTAGCTATATAACCAATGCTTTGTTGATCTGGAGAGCTTCGAACTTGAAATCTGTTGGTTGCAGAAGACTCTTGAACTTTTCTACTTGATGTGACAGCTGAGCGATTTGCTCGTCTTTCATTTTCATCATTTGTTCATTCATTGCCTTTATCTTGGCCAATGCTTCAGATAATTCCTTTTGTTTTTGTATTGCGCTTAAGTCTATCCTCTATTTCTCCTCAAGCAATTGCTTATTCAATTGATTTTTTATCTGTTGCTGTGTTGATAGTTGTTGTTCCAACTATTCAATTTGATGATGTCTTTCGGACACTTGTAACTGCAAAGAAACAATTGTTTGGTCTCTTTCCTTAAGTAGATTGCTTACTTCCGAGGCTTTATCCATAGTGGCTACTGAATAGGCTCCGACGTACTGAGAAAGTTTTGTAAGGTCATCGGAAGGGTTAAATTCTTCCTTCCACACCACATTAGTTGTCTCTGTTTGTGCTGGAAAAAGGGAAGATTGATCAAGTCTCCTCATTTTCCTTTGTCTTTTCACTACGGCCCTGTGCTTGGGAATGTAAAAGACGTCTAATGGCGGAATGTCTTCTATCTGCAAAACAATCTGATCGGATGGATCCTTTGGAATTACTTCTACATCTATATTGGTGGGTAGGCCGCTAGTTCCTTCAGTTGGAACCGTTGTTGTTGTTGTCTCTTGACTGACTGTTACTTGAGGTGTGTTGAATCCTTGTAAGTCTCGGGATTGCTAATAATGGAGTCAAATTTCTGCCACTCTTTGAGGATTTTGGGATCAATTTGAGTCTCTAAATCAACATATTTGTTGTCCTGTTTCTTTCCTGTTTCCTGCTCTATTTCTTGTTCTGGTTCTTTGCCCTTTTTAGGAATTTACTCTGTAGCAGGAGATTTGTCAATGTTTGTTGTTCAGGCTTGCTTGACTAAGTTTTTGGTGTAGTAGCTAATAAGTCTAGGGGCAGGGTTTGCAACCTCTGTTCTCTGAGCCTATTGAATTCTGCGAGTCCTTCATATTTATATTTCAGTTTGGCCAATGTCTTCACTTGAAACAATGATTCTGCTGAAGAAAACAGGTCGTCAAACGCATCTTTTTCATGGTTAAACTTTGTAAGTTTGGCTTGTTCCAGCACATTATAGGAAACCTTCTTTGGATCGAATTGTCTATTAGGAATGGTTGCAAGATTGAGCACGTTTATTTTTTCTGCCTCCTTCTCCGCATGTTTATATTAATGTAGGGTGTAAACACCACACTTCAAAGGAAATGAAGGCCATGCTTATTTCTTAGAATTCCTAAGAGTTTTGGACGTTCCTGCTGTTATTATTTGTTAGGCTAGTTCTCAAGCCAACAGCTTATCTGGTACATACAATGGGAGGACATGGGGTCTTGTGAGGCTACCATAAAACCTTATATGTAAATTTGTCTTCCCCAAACCAAGTCCCTACAGCAGTCAAGTCAATTTCAGCTTCCTCAGAAATCCTTGGGGCAGGCTTGTTAAAAATGGCATAATAGATAGGCAACATGAAACCATTACAGATTTGGTACAAGTGATATTTATAGTGTGCCTTCCATAACATCTGATGATAAATGTGGATTGGCTTGGGGTCTTGTGTAGTCCATCTCCACCCAAGTATAGGATATTCAGAATTAAAAAAAAAAAACATATCCATAATATAAGCACTGTAATAAAAGGGAGGAATGGTTCTAGTGGTTTTTCGTGCCTTAAATCTGAAGTCAAGAATTGCAACGGTGATTTTATCGGACAATATGTTTTCCCAATCCATCACATAACTATTAACAACCGCTTCCATTAAAGGGACCATTTCAATAGTTAATTTTGCAGAATTATGCACTCCCCATATTCTACACATCATCGCTCCAGCATAACAGTAAGGAGATGCTATCAAATCAACATAGTACTTACTCGATGATTCATGTTTGTGCTTTGTAGTGTTCTGTCTCCATTGCTTAAGTGGGGTTGATTCGGTCTCGTTCTCTGCTGTGAATTTCTCTAGAAAGACTTTATTGTATGTCTTTTTAGGTGTAGGTAAATGATACATCTTTCTTAAGTCATTAGGTAGAAATGAACCAAAACTTCTTCCGCCACTTGTGAAAAATGTTCTATTTGTTACTAGAATTTCCTCAACCACCCATCTAATCACATCAGTGTATGGAAGAATTTTCTCCCGTGCTGCTATCCTGTGCAAATATGAGTCGGCTAAATCTTCTAGGGAAGCTTCTGATTTATTATTTGAGCCTACAGTAGCTTCTTCCAACACTTCCTATGGCTCCTCTACTTCTATTAAATTGTAGATACTCTGCCAACTTGTGTTTCCAAGGCCAAGACACGTAGTGTCTAAAATCAAACCCTTTTTGCTTGGTCATGGATCACTGGTGGGCTGCACTATTACTGCAAGAGCCGCTGCTGCCACGGATCTCTTGGATTTCTTTCCCATTTGGTTCGACTTTGTTATTTCGCCGGAGTTCTATGCAAGGAATGAAATCAATGTGATATAGAGAATAGGTAGTATGAGCCAATATGAAAGAATTATATCATTTAGCGAATAATCAAAGATTATAGTGAAAATGTTGCAAACACAATATAAGGGAAAATCTCGGCATAATTGCTTCATTAATTGGCCATTTAACCTGTCAATCATGGTAAAGGAGTTTTAAATACCCATCATATCGCTTATATGCCGAATGATTCATTCAAGCGTGGCTTGGGGTTTCGGTGGATAATCAAAAGTAAATCGCAATCGGTGATTGGTAAAACGAATGGGAAGGCTTTAATAATAATCCAAAATAATGCATGCAAGCCTTTTAAATATATTTTGAAACTCATGCCTTGATTTAATGCATCGCAATCGGGGATGGGTTTGGGTCATATTACCTGTGTTATTGCAAAATCACCGATGGCGATACACCTTATCGCATCGGGAGATTTAAAGATGTCTTAAACATGCATTGCGCTACATCCTTTGATTGCCGATAGCGATATCGCATCGGAGAAATAAGGGGGGGGCGGGGGGCTGCGGGCGCAGGGAGGGACGGGGGGGCAGGGGGGGGGGGCGCGGGGCGTGGTGGGTCTTTCATTATACTTGCTATTCGCCTTTCCCGATATCCGGTAGTTGTTTGGTTTTCGAATCGGAGTATATCAATGGGTGCATGCATATGTTTTCTTTATTTTTGCAATATTCGATCTTGCAATCGCTTTATCGCAATAACAAAGAACTTTATATTTATTCATAGACTGATTTCATTATAGTTCAAAAGGTTTATAATATAACATTTCCATTGGACCTTTTGATGAAGAATTTTCTAATGATGAGTTGATACCAGTTTATTCACACATCTATCTTTAAAAGGGACCGATTTCGTATTATAGTTAGAAAGAAAAATTTTATGAAATGGGGGGTTGTTGTACAGCACAACACCCTGGAATAGACGGCTAAACTCACTTGGACTTTTTGGAGGGTAATCTTTGCTCGAGATGTTTTATAGCAATGTTACTTGCACCAGACTGTTTCATTAAGAAGGTTGTCAAGGTAACTTGTTCTAAATGCTTATTTCCATAAAGATTTTCACCTTGGTCACTGTGATGTTGGATTTCATCACCAACTAGTAATTATTGATCTCTGTGAAGAGTTAATGTGTATGGTTTGAACTCCTAGACTTTTAGCGTGTGTTAGTTTATGTGTTGTTTTTTACTTTTTAGAGACTTTAGGTGTAGTTCAAATATTGTGTAACTTATTGATTGAAAATTTTTCATTGTGGCGGAATTACCAAGACAATCACGTAGTATACTCGGGGACCCCATGAGTATACATTGAGTCATTTAGCAAAGATAAAGCCAAAAAATCTAAATCATCGGGATTCGGAACTATAGAAATTGAACTGAATAAGAGGAACTATGATGTAAAAGGAACTAAAGTTAATCAACCGAAAAAATCTACTATCTTAGGCCTTCAAGTGACATAAATTGAACTAGATCAAACCCAGGAATTAGTATCACATTTAGGAGGAATATATTCACAAATTATTGAACTCATTCAAATTAAATAAGATACTGGATACTTTTTAGATACAAATCTCATTTCTGAACCAGATATTGACGAACCTGAGTCTAATATTTCTGATCCTGAGTCTTATACACCTGAGATAGCAAATATTCCAAATCCTCCACATTCACCTTGTGTGAAACTTATTATTACTGATAGTCTCCCTCCTGGTCTCATTAGCATCGAAGAACTTGTTTCAGATGAAGAGGAAGAACCAGTAGTTTATACTAGTGAACTGTCAAATATTTCAGATCTTTTGTTTAGATATATTCATCCTAAGCCTTGGTATTTCACACCCTTGAACTTTTTAGGACAAGGGATTATGTGATACAATACTCCTTACTCTACCGTACTAGGTTTTGACTGGTCTATGATGGCTTCTAGAAGTACCTAATCAGACACATCTACGTTTTCTACTTCTCCAGAGTCAACATAATATGGTGGTTTTCTACTACCTAGATGTCACTCTCTTGCTAGAGCTTACTCAGGATATTCTTCCTCAAATTCATCTTCAAACATGTCAATTGGTTTAATTAATCCTACCAATGAAGGTTTGATATTTGAACAATTTATTAATATTATTTCCCGTAATGTTGGTAATCCTAAAATCAACCCAACATGTGGTTATTACGTGCCTGGGGGGAACCATCGTATCCTCCACCAGAGGAAAACCTTTAGGAAGATCTTACCCTACATTGGGGAGGGAATGCCTTGCCATAAATTATCCTAATTATGCTAAAATTCCTCAAACCAGTTTCGATCAACTTGTGATGCCTCAAACCTCCATTGGAATTCCTTACCCTAGAATGAATACAATTTGGAACCCTTTGTTAAATCAACAATCAATTCTAGTTTCTTCTTAAGTGCATGTGTATCAACATGTTCAACCTATTATACAACCTACACAACAATTACCTTCTCAAGTCCAACCAATTTCCAACGTTAACCCATCGACACCTACCCAAAAACCACTCCAGCATCACATCCCGAATACTCCTCAAACCTTGGTTCAGTCCGCTCTACCAACAACTGTTCAAAATCCAGGTTCAGGTTCACCTCAAACTCCCATTCTAGGAGTGTCGCGGGTAACTATCCCACTTACATCATGAGTAACGATACAAGCCCTTATTCAGTCTATCCCTCAGGTATCTTGTGTTCAGTCTATTCCTACAATTCCGTCCATGCCAAAAATACCTGTTGTGCAACCTAATGTCCCATATATGCAAGTGTTGTTTCAAGGGAAACCTTTCCGAGTTCAACCCTAGAGTCAGTTTGTTGAAGGTCCACCTTTTCAAACTCAATTTCTCCAAGGTCAACCTTTGCAAAATCAACCCTTTCAAGGAAAGTTCATTCAAGGTCAAATAGTCAAAGTCTTCCATTTCAGAATCAATCATACCTAGGTCATATGTTTCAAATACCTATGCAACCACAATACGGTATGGCTCATCCTGGATATCCAAGAGGTATGCAGATTCCAACTGCTTAGGTTATTCCAAGATATCTTGGGTATCCTCCTCCTGGTACAACACTCATCCCTTAGGGTTATTAGTATCCATCTCAGGATCCTAATAGCCAGTTTCCTTTCATTGCAACTTTGGATTTACCTGACCTCTCTTGGTTAACTAATGATCCTCTTGTTTATTTACCGTTTTGGCCAACCATTCCTACTAATTTTCCTAGTGACATTCCTAAATTTGAAGGTAAGTTGGGCAAAGACCCATCAAACCATGTTATTACCTATCATCTTTGGTGTGCATCTAACTCATTAATCGATGATTCTATTAGATTACAACTTTTTCAATGAACCTTGACTGGTTCAGTAGCCAAATGGTATGTAGAATTTCCACGAGATTCCTTTAGTACATTTAATGCCCTTGCTACAACGTTTTTGACCCATTTCCACTTATCCATTCAATATGATAATGGAACTGAACTTTTGACCTCTTTAAAACAATTAACATCAACCCATATCTCAAATCGCATTCATGAATGGAGATGAAGACGTCGCCTGGTTAAATTTTATATTCCAGACCATATTTTGGCTGAATGGTTCACAAAATATCTTTTACCACTAATAGTTGAAGACGTTACCAAAGGAGGTTTTATAATTGAGGAGAAAATAATTGCTCGTGCTTAATACCTTGCTTTTGTTTATACTCAATCTGGTACTTTGTATGAAACGATCCCAGATTTACACTACCCTGGTCAAACTAATCTAGCCCTTATAGGATCACATGCCATTGATGGTATGATTGGTTCTGTGAGCCGAAAATCTAAGAGTACAAATAAATATTCTAAGAAAAACTCAGATTTTGGATCTATCTGATTCACCTGAAGAAGATACCTCTCCTGAAATTACTTCGAAATTAACATTATAAAATCATCTACCAACAAAGGTAAGCAATCCAAAAATAAGAAAAAGGGAAAAGGGAAAGCTAAACAAGACACTCATTCTAAGGAGAAATCAAATAAGAATGAATTGTTCGATGAAAAGAAGAAGCCTCGTTATCCTTGCCTAATTTGTGATGAAGATCATTACACTAAGGAGTGCCCACATCATTCCTAAGTTTCTAAATCTATCAAAGGTTCACCCACTCTTGTTGTTTTGAAGGACCCCTTACCTTCCCAAGACAGAAAAATGGTCTCTCATGACCAATCCTCCCCTTCTGCAATGGCAGATATCATGATAATGTCATCCAAAGTTATGGTAGCAATGAGATCCAAAGATTACACATTAAAGAGTCTTGTTGAAGATGGAGATGACTTCAGTACAGCTGGTCAAACTTCCACATCTACTCCTCCTTCTTTTGAATCATTACATATTGAAAAACCAAACCCTGATATGATAATTCAGCCAGCTCTTAAGGGCATGCTTCGAAATTCAGCCTTTAACCCTCATGCTAGGGCTGCTCAGAACTATAACATCTTTGAAGATTTGGCTATGTCACCTTCGAAAATGTCAGCTCTTGAAGTGTTGCAGACTTGTCCAGCACAAATGAAGTTATTATTATCAATCATTGGAGCAGTAGATCCTCATGACTCCGATTTGATTGTTTTCAATCTCGAAAATCATGTCTCACGTCCCCCACACCAACTTGTTTTTCAGATACTAGTTCATGTCAAACCTCGACGAGCTTTTCGAACAGTGATTGATGAAGGAGCATCGACATGTATTATGTCCATTTCCTGTTGGAAATATTTAGGTTCTCCAACAATCAATCAATCTCCCACAACCTTGAAGGCCTTTGATGGAAGAGGTTTTCTTCCTTATGGTCTTTTAAATGATTTACTAATCAAATTAGAGGGTAAAACAATTTTAATAGATGTTGAGGTTGTTGATGCTCAACTTGACTATAACCTTTTGCATGGTCGGAGCTGGAATTATGCCATGTTGGCAGTAGTCTCGTCATATTTTAGGATGATCATGTTTCTTCACAAAATAAGAATTGTAAAGGTAGACCAATTATCCTACTATACCCCAGACCCTAATTCCATTTGTATTGTGCCTTTTGTTGGAAACTCAACAACTCCATATGAAGAAGTTGATGTTGGTATTATTAAAGACTCATCTTTGATGGGAACTTTCACATTCCCTCTACCCAATTTTCCTCATAATGATGCCCAGATTAATATCATTACATCAAGTACTTTTGAATCGAGAGATCCGTGGAAAGTACCTTCAGAGTCATAAATAATATTATATGGCAATGAGATGCCTCATATCCCTTTTGAGTTGGCTAATGAGGAAATTCAGTCCTTTTCCAACTTATCAAAATCTAAAATCAATTGAATGAATACGATTATTGATGAATATTCTCATTTGTCATGCTTGGAACCAATGTCTATGCATGATCCTTTTAACATAGATTTCTTAACTGATGAATGGATTATGGAAGTTATGACCTTGGACGAAATGCCATGGAATGATACTCATTATCGTTCAACCTTCTTGCCATCCTTTGACAAATTGAGAATAATTTGAGACCCTTAGTGATCCTCATTGTCCCATATCTATCCTTTCTTCCAATTCTAAATACAATGTAGGGAACATATTGGCAATGATACCCATTGTGGAGTACTAAAGAAGGTATGTTTTGATGATTATTTCAGTGTCTTTTCATTAGAACTTATAAGCCTTTTTGCATCATGAACTCGGAAAACAATAAAGAATTGTAATAAAACATGTGAGATTAATATGCAAGACAAAAATGCTAACAATTGTCATTTCCTTATGCAGGAAGGAGAAAAAATGAGAAGTTGTCGTTCTAAAGGAAAAGACAAAGATGGGTTAACCATTGTCCCTTCGACGGGAGACCGCATGCAAACAAGATCAAAGCGGATCAGCTCGAGAAAGGAAGCAGAGATATCACCTCGGCGCAGAAAAGAGAAGAAATGACTGAAGGCTAATGGTTCGGCGAATCCCTCGGGATCCTTGATCCTGAGGGATCACTGTTTTATCTATTTTTTCACTTAGATATCTCCATCGTCACGCTTATAAAAGGGGCAGCACTGTTAGCTAAAGGGAGAGTTAGATGTTGTTATGCTCTTATGTAATTTCTTTTAAGATCAAAACTTTGATCAGTCGTGTCCCGCTAAGAACTGCTCTACTGTAATTTTACTTGATGCATTAATACAAACTTGGTTACACTTTCTCTTGTACCATTACGCTTGGTTTTTGCATGGTTTGCTTATCGACGTGATTTTGGTAATCTGATGTGTTTTGTAAGTTTACATCACATGCTCTGTTATGCCTAAATTACTAAGGTTTCTGAAGAAATAATTGTTCTATTGACTCCGCATCATATTACTGTTCTTTTAGGTGTTGATATAATACTGCTAGTCTTTATGGAATATTGTTGTTGTTCCATTACAGAGCCTTTGTGTTGTGCACTTGTTCATTAACATTACGGAATTCATCTTGGAAGTTATGATCTTTACGATTGTTGGATTTATGAGTAATGTTGTTCTATCTTGAAATGTAATCGTATTCTTTCTACTTGAGGTGACAATTGGATCAGACTACTATTTAAGTGTGTTGTGTGTATGCATGGTTTCCAAGCATTGTTCCATAATTTATCAGTAATCAGTGTTGTTCCATTTATGTGTGTTATTAAATATGTCCTTAAAGAGTGAGGGACTGCCATTTGATTCCTGTAGATTATGATTAATGCATTTGATTTGACAGACTAAGATGTTATGGCTTGTTAGACTTAGTTGTTGTTCTATTTCTTAATTGTTGTTCTATTTCCGATTTGCTATTCCATTTTAGATTTGTTGTTCCATTTTAGGCTTGTTGTTCCATTTCGTGTTTGTTGTTCTATTTCATTGTTGTTCGATTCATTTGTTGTTCTATTTCTTATCTGCCATTCCATTTCTTGTTATTGGTCTGAAGAATGATCTCAGGTTGTAGTGAGCATTGACATCTACTATCCAGCTCCCAGATCCATGATCTATTCTCTAATTTCCTTTTCCATAAATTTCCAAAGGGAAGGGTTATTGCTACCGAACCCTTGACTGATAAATTGCTTAGTGTTCTGAATGTGTGATTTAATCTTTTGAAGTAGTTAAGTTGTAAACAAGCATCCGTTTATTCTTGTATATTCAAACACTGTGCTACTAGCATTACTCTAGCAAATGATAGCCTCAGATTGAGACACTCTTTGAAATAAAAAAACGTTCACGGATTCACATATTAATGTGAGGTAACTAGAGGTGAAAGAGACCCTTTTTATAGCTCCACGTTTTGGCGTCGTTGCCAGGGAAAGAGTGTAACCATTTGTTCTTTTTCTCAGAGTAGTGTACAAACCTACTAGGGAAAAATTGGGCTTTGAAAACGGAAGGTAAGAACTTACGTGTGGAGAATGTAAAATCCCTGCTCCTCTGCCCGCTTTCCTGTAGATTTGTTGTTGTTTGTTTAAGTAGGATTTAGTAGTTAATTTGAGTGCATGACTAAGTAGAAAAAGCCAGAAACAAATTCCAAACCTCTACCCAAGCCAGAAAATGCTAATGGGTTAGTGACCCTTGGCCGATCAACCTTCATAGACGAAATCTACAAGAAAGCAGAATGTCAACCCTCAATAGGACCCAGGAAAGTTATTTCTAAACCATCTACTAGTTCCCTTTAGGCCACAGGTTCATCATCTGTAGCCTTTGCTGAGACGCATAGTCAAACTGAAGAGCAGGACTTTCAAGAAATTAAAAATTCTACTCCAAAACTATTGTAGGAAAGGAATTTCAATAATCTTTGTGAAGGAGGAGGAGAGATAGGGGAAACCAAGGAACTGAGATCTCCTCTTGAGACAACTCAGCCGTTGAACAGCCCAGACAAAGGAAGTGCTGCAAAAATCATCTTTGAAGAAACTCAATCTCCTCAAACAATGGGCACTCTCATTATCCCAGATAGAGGAAGTGTTATTAAAACTATTCTTGTTAAAGCCATTCCCTCTCAACCTATGAATACCCTCCTAGATATCCCAGAAGGTTATTGGCATATATTCAACCCAATGGCTCAAAACTAGCCAAACACTCAAACCTCTACATTAAAATACCCCATAGTGGATTCTGCAGCAAATGCGCCTATGAAAGCAACCCCTCTTCAACATATCCCTACATTCCACGGTCTTACATCAAAAGACCCGGATGCATTTTTATTTGAATTTGATGTACTGTGCAGGGGATATGATTACACCACCGACCCACAGAAATTGAAACTGTTTCCCTCTACGCTAAAAGGGGCTACTTTAAGATGGTTTATGGGATTAGGTGGCAGGGTTATAAATAACTAGGAACAAATGAAAGAATCTTTTCTAAAAAAATATCAGGACTATTGCAAATCTAGAGAACTGAAGGACGAAATATTCCAGATGATAGCTAGACCAAACGAAACATTAGAGGAGTATGTGGAATGTTTCCAGTATAATATACAAAGATATCCTTATGCATCACTACCTTTACCTAATAATGTGTTGAAAACAACATTAATAAGGGGCATGAAGGAACAATGGATCGAAACATTAAACATTATGGGAAAAGGAGATATTTATCAAGAAAGTTTTACTGACATTATTGATTTATGTATCAGGAGCTTGAGAGGCAGCACAAGAGTAAAACCGACAGAACATGATCGATTTGTAAGAGATAATAAAATCTCATCAGAAGGAGTAACGCGTGTAGAAATTGGAAATTTATTGGAAAAATTTAGAACTGATATACTAGGGACACTAACTACACAACTTGATATTTTGCAGGCCAAGTAGAAGCAAATGGAGGCAGAACAGAATTGGCAATCTTCTGTCCCAAATGCAGGAAGAAGCATAGCCATAAGGAGTCTCCAATGGATGCAGTCTGAACATGTTCCATTTGAACAAAAGATCACCTTACGGAAAGCTGTCCCTCACTTCCTGGACTGAAAGCAGTATATAAGGAAGCAGAAGAAGAGCCAGGTTCGGTGTATTTGCTCAACCAGTGCCGTCAGTGGCAGCCGCGACAATCTGGTATGTTTCCATACCCAACTTCTTCTTTTCAGCCTCCACAGTATAATGCTCAACAACATAATATGTGGCAAAGTCAACTCCAACCCCCATTTTCAAACTGGTCACCAAGCCAGCATAATGGCCTACATTTTGACATTACACAACATTTCCTAAGAATACACAAAGGATCATGGTTCCATGGGTGAAATAAACAACTCTTCCAAGGTTATGGACACCTGTCGGTAGCAGAGCACTGCTAATGGTATTGAAGTCACATTATTTACACCAATAGGTAAGTTATTATCACCCTTCTGTTTATTATGTCGTAGTAATCAATTATATATTATTTCCTAAACCATACAACGCATGAATATATATTATCACCAATCATGGCAGAACAATTGACAATGACTGCATGAGACTCTCTATTTATGGCAAATGTCTTATCCCCAACCTTGCATCATATCACAACAGTCTCTTACGTATTAAGCGACGCAACTCTACGCCTCGATTTAGGTAATTTTCTGCTTTTCTAAACATGGCATATTGCCATACGCTATTCCTTAAGGACTCTGTTTCAGAGCGTGCACTGCTCCTTTATTTGAAGGATGGGACAGCCTATCACATTGCGGGGGGGGGGAGGTTAACCTCATCATTCCCTGGATTACGTGTCAGATCACTATTCGGGAAGTTGTGTACTGGGGTATAACACGGCTCAACGGTATACTATTTCTTTTTATTTTGTTTTTCTACATGACTTGTTATTCAAAGCCATTTCCATTGTATACTCTGCAGCATTAGATTTTGAACGAGTCTTGCGTCCGTCAACCTCTCTATGTTTCAACAGCACGAACAAATGTCATTCCTATGAGAGTTTACAGCGAAACCATGGGAGGAAGATCAATTCAGAGAGAACCGCAAGTGTTAACAGTCTCTGCTGCTGCCCAGGAAATCTTGGCAAGAGCAGGGTGGTTGATTTAAGTTAACTGCTTGCAAGAGTCTAATGATACATTGGCAATTGAATTCTTGCAGAACTTGCAAGGGGATCACTCCACAGTGAGGGGGAGACGCATAGCAGTCACCGACGACATAACCGCAGAAGTCTCGGGACTACCAGCCACTGGACCTGTATGGACGTTAAAGAAGGAGAGATTGCAGAAGATTATAGAAATCTTCCAGGATGAAGGCCAGAGCCTAACAATTCGAGGAAAGGGGGTTCTTCCAGCAGCACTAGGAGAGCCGTGGGTGGAATTTGCGAAGACCATTCAATGCTACATCACCTGTGAGGGCAGAAAAGACGTGATAAGACAACGACATCTTATACTCTTAGCTATACTAAAACAAAAATGCTGTGTAAATTTACATGCATTGTTGAATTCATTACTTCATGACGTTGCACGAAGCATAAAAAGGCACAACATGTAGAGTCTATTGTTATTCATCATGGGTTGATTCGGTTGATAGTCAGCCATAGCCTCGATAAATGGGGGATTGACCACACCATCCCCAAAATGGAAACATGTTACCAGCACACCCGAGCATCCAAAAAAACGCAAGAAATTGGCAAAGCGTAAACAGGCCACCAGCACACCCGAGCAACCAGAAAAGCGCAGGAAATCGGTCCGGCTAGCATGGCTATGAGG
The DNA here is from genome assembly GCA_000404065.3 of Pinus taeda. NCBI lineage: Eukaryota > Viridiplantae > Streptophyta > Pinopsida > Pinales > Pinaceae > Pinus > Pinus taeda. The sequence goes on along the minus strand of APFE031315631.1, from coordinate 146,392 downwards.
GGGGCTGGAGAAACCCCAAGAAAGCACCAGCCAGTCGATAGAAATAGAAGACGAGCAACCCCCACGGCAAGAATAGGAAGACAATGAGAAAGAAATGCAGGAAGAGGAGGTAGAGCAATCTGCAGAAGAAAAGGAAGAGGAGGCAGAGCAATCTGCAGAAGAAAAGGAAGAGGAGGCAGAGCAATCTGCAGAAGAAAAAGAAGAGGAGACAGAGCAATATGAAGAAGAAGAAGAAGAAAAATAAAAAGAGGCAGAGCAATCTGCAGAAGAAGAAGAAGAAGAAAAGGAAGAAGATGAGCAATCTGAGGAAGAAGGAGACAAAGAAGAAGAAGGCTAGAAGCTGAGCAATCCGAGCAAGAGGAGGAAATGGAACAGCAGGAAGGTAGCGCATTGCAGGACCCATTGGGAGAAGATGAATTGGCCAAAGTTTTGGCCAATATGGGTGAATATGGCCAACCTTCCAGTCCATCAGACCTCCATGCCGAAGAGAAACCCCAGGAGGAAAATGCACCCGAAGAATCACATGCAAATGAGGAAGAAGAAGAAAATTTTCCTATTCATGATGAAATGATGACAGGCAATGCTGAACAGGAACAATCCGTTCCTGACCAGAAGACACCACAAGAAAGTCTGGAGGACATAAGGGCAGAAAAAGAAGTCGCCCAAGAAATAACATAACCAATTAGGGTTCTTGCCCCGAAACAACCAGAGCAGAACAGTGAAGAAACACCCCAGGAAGAAAATAAGGAAACTAGGCACAATCCAAGCCGTAGTGAACAGCCTGTTGTTCCTTCTGAGGAAATTGTGGAAATAAGGGAATTGCGAAAGGAACAACAGAGATTATTGAACATAATAGTCCAGCGCCACCAGCAAATTAGGATTATAAAGGCAAGGAAAAGGGTAAAAAGGACTTCGGGAAGGAAAAATGTGGCCACTCTAGCAAGACCCCTCAAAGCAAAGGGGTGGAGGACCAGAATCCATCCTGTTGTTCAAAACCCTGTCGAAAGCCAAGCTGTTGTTCCAAATGATACTGAGAAACAGACTGTTGTTCCAATTGAAAAGGAGCAGCAATGGACTAATATTCATGTTAAAATAGAAATGGATGAAATGTTGACCCGTGATAAGGAAATTCAGACGGAGGCACCACTTTCGGGAGTGATAAGGGTTATGAACTCAAAGAAATGCAATAAGAAAGTTCAGGTAAAACTCTCGGCCTCCACTTCCACATGGAAAAGAGATCCAGAAGCAGTAACCCTACAAAAGGGTTTGAAGCAAGCTCAGCAAGAAGCAGAAAAGCTTAGAGAGAAAACGATCCCCCGAGAAAAGTATGAAGAGCTACAGTAGCAACTAAGGAACGTCAATCTATCTGAAAGCCAAGCCTTTGAAGGGTGGAAAAGGGAACAAGAGAAAGTTGCGAAGGTAACTCGTAGGTTAGATGTCGTTATCAAGTAGATGGATACCTTATATTCTTAATACAATGACATCCTAGCATGTAGAGCCCTTGCTAAGAACTATGCCTTGCTTTTAATGGAAAGATATTTGCAATTGAAAATAAAGGCTGTTAAAGCAGGTGCTCCCATACAAATTAACACCATCAATGATTTTATAAACTGTTGTAAGCACTACGGGGTAAAAGTTCAGAGACTATTGTGTGAATTTTATTTACATAACCTTGTACTAGAACAGGAGACCGAGTTGAACCCTGGCCCTTTTGTTGGGGATATTCAATTACAGGCATTTATTTCATTTGCAGTTAATAAAATTAAGTGGCTCAAAGCCTATAATGCTTTCCAAAGACAAGAAAACGGATTAGATTTATGGATAAGAGCTGAGCCTAGGGATCCAATACAGTTATGGAGAAAACATAGAAACCTCATGAAGACTCCAAGTGTAATTGAAGCATTAGGACCCATGCATGAGGAAATCATTTGGCAGGGATTAGAATACTTTTCCTCTATGAAAGACCCTGCCATTGATGCAGCTAAATTCCGGTAACAAATATCTAATCCGAATATCCAGCTCAGGGAACCATTTAAGTATGAGAATTTTAAATTAGCTGCCAACCGCTTGCACCTCTATGGCAAAATCGTTTTGAGGGCAGGGCCATCCTCGTTAGGATATAGGTTCCGGAGTCCAATTATTTGGCACCCTGCACCCGAATACCAAGCCCTGTATGAGATGCCTGAGGGTCAGACAAGCCATTTCTTTGATTACCTAGTTACGCATCATGGTTGTAGGCCTTCACATGAGATTCCATCTCTAGCCTACTCACTCACTGCCTTACACGTCAACTACAATGTTTTCATGAGGGTGCGAAAAGGGGTAAGCAGGGGGGTGTGTGGAGTACTAAAGAAGGTATGTTTTGATGATTATTTCAGTGAATTTTCATTAGAACTTACAAGCCTTTTTGCATCATGAACTCAGAAAATGATAATGAATTGTAATAAAACATGTGAGATTAATATGCAAGACGAAAATGCTAACAATTGTCATTTCCTTATGTAGGAAGGAGAAAAAACGAGAAGTTGTTGTTCTAAAGAAAAAGAAAAAGACGGGTTAACCGTTGTCCCTTCGATGGGAGACCGCATTCAAATAAGATCAAAGAGGATTAGCCCGGGAAAGGAAGTGGAGATATCAGCTCGGCACAAAAAAGAGAAGAAATGACTGAGGGCTAATGGTTCAACGAATCCCACAGGATCCTTGATCCTGAGGGATCGTTGTTTTATCTATTTCCGCACTTAGATATCTCCGTCGTCACCCTTATAAAAGGGGCAGCACTGTTAGCTAAAGGGAGAGTTAGATGTTTTTATGCTCTTATGTAATTTCTTTTAAGATCAAAACTTTGATTAGTCGTGTCCCACTAAGAACTACTCTACTATAATTTTACTTGATGCATTAATACAAACTTGGTTACTATTTCATCTTTGAGTCTGGAATAACTTCAAGTGGTGTACCCCTGGAGGCTAAGGGCCCGGCCTTGGAGGACACTTTCTCTTGTACCATTACGCTTGGTTTTTGTGTGGTTTGCTTATCGACGTGATTTTGGTAATCTGATGTGTTTTGTAAGTTTACATCACATGCTCTGTTATGCTTAAATTACTAAGGTTTCTGAAGATAGAATTGTTGTATTGACT
>APFE031315631.1:120892-137497 GCA_000404065.3 Pinus taeda | reverse complement strand
CGGTTTTGAGATCCAGTGGGAAATCTCTGTGTATATGTGTTTTATGTGTTATGCTCTCGCATTTTTTATTTTTCTTGTGATTTAGAATTCGTATGCAGGTAATTTCTGTACAGGGTTAAAACCTACAATTTTGCACTTGATTTGCAGATGTCAACGTTCCCTCAGAATTACATTAGCTTTGATGATGGTGCTAGTCATAGTACTCGAAAATTATCTTCCACAGCCTGGGTTATCTATTCACCCAATGATAAGCTAGTCTCTATTCATGGAATATGCCTCGATCATGTTATGACTCTAAAATTTCCCTAGGGTTGTCATGTTGTGTTTAAAGAAATAATAGAGGTAACCACAAACCTACTTTTGAGATCAGGATCTAGCCTTCCTAATGCTCAGAGAGCGCTCTCTCTTAATGATTTAAATTTGTTGGATTAATTGATTTTAGGCTAGTTATTTAAGCTTGGTTGGGTTTTGATTTGATTTGGTGGTGGAATCACTAATTTAGATGGATAAAAGAATATCTATTTACCATTGGACTATGGAGTCCAAATGTCAAGAAAACAGGACTGAATCAAGTTTTAAAGATAGTGTTCACAGGACAAGGTAGCTGAGTACATTTAGATCTTTTAGGCTGGATGGTGAAGTGGTTTTTCAATCGGGATCAAGGAGTAGTTAAGGATTCCTCAAACCAGATAATGATGGAAATGAAAGAGCTCAATTGAAACTAGGGAGCAACAAAGAATTACCTACTCTGGATATCAGAAGAAAACATCAAAATGAATAATTGTTCAATATAGAGTATACTTAAACATATTCTGTAGTAACATTCCAGTTATTTCATTCAAATTGGAAAACATGTATGTATGTGAAATACTTAAGAAAATAACGATTTAACAAATGAAAGATAATTCACTGAAGTGGCCAAACACATGAATCATGCAATGCAATGCCTTTATTACTCAGTCCAGTTTGTTGACTTGAAAATGTTACAATAAACCCTCAGGTTTTAGATCAATATAACTATAGAAATGTTCAGCAATCCACAAAAAAACTTATTACAAAATATCCTAAAATGTTTTAGGAATTATTCAAGGAAAAAGAAATATCTTCATGCAAGAATATAGAGATAGATATGTAATTATTGCAAGCTATCCCTCTTTTACTATTTGTTGTTTTGATCTTTTGCTGCTTTCTCTCTTTGGTTGTTGCTCTACATTAGCTGTCCCTTTACTCTACCTTTGACTTTTAAACTCTGTCTTTTACCCGATACTCTTTGACTTAGCTGATCTGTTAATCTCTGATGTTTTACCTTTCATCTTCATAATAAATCATTCAACTTTACCCAAGAATCTGCATCTGGTAATTTAATATTTACCATTCTTCTATAGATTTCATCAGTTTTTGTGTATTTTGAAAAAGTAGGCTTGTTTATAAAGAGATGTTTTACCTCATGCTAGAGGTAAAAGAGGTTATGAAAAGTCTAATAGAGCACTTTTCCTATAGGAATCCTTTTCATGGAGGAATTGTTGTCTTGTTCCTTTGCCACTTCTCTTATTCTCTTATCATAGTCTTCATGTGGCATCAACCTATCATTAATCACCAATGGATTAGGTAGACCTTTTTGCCTCAAAGCATCAAATTTGACCATGAACCTGGCTATCGCTAGCTCCATTGTTTGGAACTTCTCCTCAAGCTGTATCATTAGGTTCCTCTTGGTGATTACCTTCTTTACCTCTAGTATGGTCTCAGTTCTGTCAGATATTCCAAGCTCCTACAATTCATACTTGCTCTTTGAGTTAAGGAACTGGATTATTCTTGAGGCTTCTTCAAGGTTATTCCCAAGTTCAGCTCTAACCCTTTGAATTGCCTCACCAGCCTCTTTGACCAAATCATTCTGCTCAAATATCACCTGTATAAAAGGCCAAATATCATTGACTAAGTCAATGATATTGGCCCATAAAAGTTGTTTTCTTGGGCTAGTGGTTGTTTTAGTGCCAATTCTTTCTCTAACTTCTGTATCCTTTCATTCAATCTATTTGACTTATGAGCTTCTCTCTTATGCATGATTTGAGCCAGTTTCTTTTCATCCTCTAGACTTTTTATTTGTTCTTTAAGTCTATTTATTTTATTTGTTTGGATGGACATGTCTTCGATGGCTTTGATCAGTTTACTTGCTTCATCACTAGGATGAGTTGTTGTTGTTATTGAACTTGTTGTTGATGTAGTTGCTGATGAAGTGGGAAGTTTTGTAGCTACTGGAGCTGCTATGGCCACTGAAGCTTCCAAAGCAGAAGGAACTGTTGTAGTAACTATAGGAATAGCAGTGGTAGCGGCTGCTTCAATGTTGTCCTGTTTCTCCTGCACTAACTTATCCATCTCATTTTCGATTTCTTTCAATTGAGAATTTAGCTGAAGAATGAGGTCCATAATCTCATCCTTTTGGATTTGACTCTCTAGAACTTACTTGGTCTATGGATGTTCAGAAGGAGGCAATTTTAGTTTCTTGTTCAATGCAGCAATGTCTTCATTCTTCTTTTTTATGAGATTTTTTGTTGCCTTGATGTCATTTCGATTATATACAATCTAAATAACCAATTCTTCTAGTGATTTAATTCTATTATCCTTTGCTTGTGAAGGTGCCTTCTCTAGTTTAAACTGTGCTGTGATATTGTCTAGAGAATTTTGAAGTTTTTGTACACTCATAGCTTTGTTGGTCATAGTTGACTATATCATTTCACCTGCTTTCTTATGAAACTCAATTTGATCTATAATATGAACATTCTTGGCCAAAACTTCAAATTCTGTCTTTTTGTAATCTACTGATGACTTAGGCTCCTATACTGTGGGCTACAAAAAGGTAATTGAAGTGAAAACTTCTTGATACGCAAATATATATATCTCTATAATCTATATATATTATTTTATATATATAATATATATATATATATATAATATATATATATATATATATATTATATATATATATATTAATGATTAATTGATAGATGATGATTGTTTACAATGGGGGTTCCTGGCTTATATACCGGCATGGGCACCCTTTGGGGAAAGGGCATGATCTTATGATCATGCTCTTTCATCTAATTAACCTAAAATTAAATAATAAACCCAAAATTAAATGCTAACTAATTTTTTACATAACATTGCCTTCCTCTCGAAAGAATGCTTTGTCCTCAAAGCATACGTAATGACGGATGTTGTTGGCAAAATGCTTCATTCTCCCAAGAAGCATCTTCTTCGGGTAAGTCCTTCCACCTGATCAGATATTCCAAGATGATCAAGGTCCCACACTTTAAAAGGTCTTGGATTAATCTCTCAATTTCCGTTTTTTGGTGATGTGGATATCGGTATGGCTTGATGTTGACGGGGTCTGACCCTGCCTTGACTTCTATTGCATGCTCAAATTCCCAATTAGGTGACATCTTCATAGGTAGGTCTTTAAATACTTCTTCATGCTTCTGAATTAGGTCTTGTATCTCTGGTGACTCTTCACTGGTCATATTTGTAGATAACATTTCTAATTGGTGAAATTGTACTACATAAGCGGGTGTTCCTTTTAAACTAATCTTCATCATCTAGAATGATGATACAATTTGATTCTCTAGTGCTTGGAATCCGTGTAAATTGTACTTCTGACCTCCCCATTTGAATTTTATAAATTGTACTTGATGGTTGGCGGCATAAGTACCTAAATTTCATAGCCATTGGATACCTAAGACTACATCTACTCCTCCTAACATTACTATGAAGAATGGAGACTCTAAATTAAAGTCTTGAATCTGCAAATTGACCTTATGGCATTTCCCCACCTTTTCAATCTTCTTACCATTAGCTACCATCACTTTCATGTTTGGTAAGGGAAATGAAAAAATATTGAGTCTCTTTTCCATGGTTGCGTCTAAAAAATTGTGTGTGCTACTAGAGTTGATGAGAACCACTACGTTGTTCTTCTTTATGTGTCCTTTTAACTTTAAGGTCTGAGGTTGTGATATACCTGTCATAGCTGATAATGACACTTGTGGAATACTTCCATCATCTAATTCTGGTGAGAATTCTGGGGCATATTTTGTTTCTTCTATGTCAAAATCTTCACTGTTTGAATCATTGGTTGCTTCACAGTTATATAGGTTCTTTGGTTCTTTTCCTTTAGCACATCTATGTTTGGGGTCCCACTTCTCACATTTACCCTCTTTTTTCCTTTGTGTTTCCACATTAGATATTTCATCTTCACGGTGATGTGGTGGAACATATCTTGTATTGTTTGAGTCCACATACTAGGGTACTCTTTGTCTTGAATATGTTTTTTCCGATTTTGACCAAAATATTTGTTCGAATTTCTTTTCGGCTATTTTTTCTTTTCATCTTGCCACTTATATTGATGTAATGTCATGCATCTCAAGTTCTACTTGTAAATGGGTTTTGAGTCCCGAGACGTATGATTGAATTAGACGAGCTTGATAACCCAGGTACTTGTGTTACTAAGGTCTCCCATTCTTGAGTGTATTCATCCACACTTCCTTTTTGTCATAATTTGATGATTTTTGAAAGGAACTCTTCTTCCTTTACACCTTGGAATCTTTTAAGAATGCATCCTTAAATTTTCTCCAACTAATGACATGTGTTGTCTTTTTCCACCACATATACCAATTATATGCTTCCCCTTCCATTTTCATGGATGCGTGCCTGAGCTTTTCGTCATTATCATTGATGTCATATATCTCAAAGTATTCTTCTGCTTTATTTATCCATGCAAAAAAAAATTCCGTTTCCATCGAATTTAGGCATCTTGACTTTTGTCCTTCACTAGTATGTCGCTAATGGTTGAGTGAGAAAGGGGTGTTGATTGGTAAAGGTATCCCAAAGTTGATTGTTTGTAAGAGTCACGTTACTCATTTCTTGGTGGGGTGTCGCTAATTTTTTCGGGGATTCATATTTTTCATGAGTATATTGATTTTGTTGAATCTGATGAGTTATGTTCTTGATTTTCTTCATCTTCTTGTAGTAGTTGTGCGGTTGTATAATTCATCTTTTTGCACAAAAGTTTCAGCAATGTTAAGGCCCCTTTGAGATCTACTTCTATTTGGACACGGTGATTTTCCATCTTTATTTCTATTCGATTTGTCATATCCTGAAGATTTTTTATATTGTTAGCCTGCCCCTTAAGTTTGATCTGGAAATCATCTAATCTTTTATTGACCTCATCGTTGTTGTTATTTATCTTATGTTGCACGTCAACCAATTTTTTTTGGAAATCAGCCATTGTCATTGTTGACATTAAGCGAGTTTGTGGGGGCATATATTTATCTGCCATCTTAAATTTTTTTTTTTTAATTAATTAGTTAAAAAATCAATTATTTAAATTGACATAATATTTAACTTTATAATTAGATTAAGTTATGTAACATATATAAGATATATATATATATATTAATATATATATATATATATATATATATATATATATATATATCTATATTTAATATTAATATAATTATATATAACTATCTGAAACAATCATGTTGACTGATGGAAACCTTTGACGGTTCAAAAAAATATTAGCGAATATCACCATAGACGTGGTCAACATACGATGGTAAGTCAGACAGTGGTAGAATGGACAACAGACAACATAAGAGTGGGCAGTGGATGGATTGCAGGGACACGGTGTGAGCTGGCAGTGGATAGAAGGGCGGAAGTAGCGATGTGGACGAGGATTATCAGTGTCTTGAAGAAGGACAAAGTTCTGGGCTAGGGTTTCTAGTTGGAATAATTTCTAGGGTCTATAGGTTTGAACAGGCAGTTGGATTAAGGCAGCGAGGCTTCTTAAGGAGTAAACATCGACGTGTTTTGTGTTGGAAAGCTTGAAAGAACCTTTAAAAGTGATCAGGTTCACGTCTTGAATCAAAGCGAACCTCCCGCTCTTGTGCAGTGAACCCTAGACAGACACGTCCAGATTGCTTAGGCTCCTATTTGTGGTGATGCCGGACAGTGTTGACTCCCCTGTGGTTGCAGATTGTTGGTGAGAGAAGCGTGGGAAGGGGAAAAAAATGTGACGGAAGGATGCATGTATGTTGGTGAAATGTTGGGTAGGGTAGATAGGCGGTGTCAAAACTAATGAAGACGGCGAATTCAAGGGTGTGGAATGTAAACAGGGATACAGGGAGAGTAAGGAAACAATGATAGCGAAGGGAAATCGATGGCAGTGGATCAACAGGGCTCGAGGAATGAACTTGCTCTGATACCAATGAAGTGAAAACTTCTTGATACGCAAAAAAAAAAATATATATATATTAATTAATATATATATATATATATTATTATATAATATATATATAATATATATAATAATAATATAATATATATATATATTTATATATATATATATAATATATATATATGTAATATATATACAATATACATATATAATTATATGTTTATAGTTTATATATATGTATATATATATCTATATCTTATTCTATCTAATATATAATTATATATATACATATATGTATCATATATACATATATATATGTTATATATGTTATGTATATATATATATATATATATTATATATATATATATATATGATTAATTAACAGATGATGATTGTTTACAATGGGGGTTCCTGGCTAATATACTGCCATGGGCACCCTTTGGGGAAAGGGCATGATCTTATTATCATGCCCTTTCATCTAATTAACCTAAAATTAAATACTAACTAATTTTTTACATAACAGTAATCTGCATTTTCCCGGTTTTAGGGTCAAAAGCTTAAAGTAACCAGTTCTGATTACTTGGAGTCTGTTTGAAATATTGGGCATAGATTTCAGCTTTCAATGTTTCATTTCTCAACTTGATTTCTTTATATTTCTCCTCTATATCTTTTTCTTTATCCACCGATTTGCTTGATGAAGAGACCTCAATACTATGTTGTTTTTGAATAATTTAAGTATTAGAAGTTTAAGGTTGATGAGTTTCCTCTTAAACTATTGGAGTTGTATTCTCTTTGACCATTGTTTCTGTACCAATGATCTCAAGTGTATCAAATGTCTCTTCTTGCTCATTTACAGGATTTAGCTTGGGCTTCTTCCTGTACATAATTTCAAATCTCTCATCTATTGTATCCTTGTTTGAGCAAGAACCTTCTTCTCTAATCCTGTTTGCATTTCTGTCCTATAAGGCTGGAGTATTTAGAATGGAACTAGTATTCATCTATTTCACCATATCCATTAAGGTGTTTTCCAACAACTCTGAGTGATTGGCATATTTTTCAATTTCTGGCTTAGACTCATGCATAAAAGGGCTCAATTTAAATTTGAGTCTCAGTTTTTTCTATGACACCCAAAGGATCATACTGCCATTTAAAACTATCACTAAACTTCATCTCTTGTAAAAAATTCTCTGCTTCTTCTCCAGCCTCCCTATTATTGTAGAACAAAGGACCAAGCTTGTTTTTATTTTGAACTATGTTTTCTTCCTGGCTGATAGAAAATTCACACCATATAAATTTATGATTTGCCTGATATACTCTAATGCAAATATCCTCATGGGGAGATATTTGGGCAGCTTATAGGGAGTGAGCTAGCATCCATGCACCCTAATTTCAATGTGGTTCTGGTATAAATACTAGTCCCCTATTCTATTGTGTTTGGAAAACTGTAAAACTTACTTTATCTCATCACTGATCCTGGGTTGATTGCTACTGCTTAGCATGTTAACCACTAGGTGAAAAAATGAATCAATGAACTCCTTATAGCTGAAAAACAGTGGAATATTTTTGGATTAGCGGCGTCCAAAAGATAATAGATATAGGATTGCCCTTAGTGTCCATCTTTTGGATGTTAACTAGAAACCTATCTAATTGGAAATATAGGAACATATGGAACAATAGTGAAGAGTATTTGAATACTCTTTGATCTGGAAATCTGATCAATTGATCATGGCTTCTGTCTCCTAAGAACTAGGAAAAATTGAAAATTGTAGCCGGAGGCTTTCCTGGGAAAAAAATAGAAAGGAAATCAAGTATAGAATCATCTACATGTTCATCAGTGGTATATCCTAGAATACAATATAGCATGGTTAAAATCTCTCTGGCCCTCTCAGAGAAAATGGTGGCAGATTATGGAGGACTGGCTATAGGAATATGAGCCTCTTCTAGGGTGAAAGTCTGAAAAATTTGAGATCTCTTGGGAAGGTCCCGCTTCAAGTACATATCAAGTAGGTTTTCAATAGAAAATGGGGTTTCATTAGGCTTTGGCTGGATCTATAACATTTCATTTATTGACTTCGCAGTGATTGTGAATAAATTCTGTTGGTTAAGAGAGATTATGGCTCTTTGACTTGGGATATAGCAAAGTTGGCATAGGTGGATGATTTCAGGGAGCTGGTATACCTGTGGGAACAAGTATTTGGGTAAATTAGACTCCCAGAGATGAATTTCATCATTCTCATTTAGAAATTTATCTTTACTCCAACAGCGTAGTTTTAATAGATGGCTAGGGGAGGCTGTGTCTTTGATCTGGAAATATTTATCTGCCAATGGGAGGTGGTCAATATCCAAGTGAGGGGTTTGCAGGCGTTTTGCATTCATAATGCTTTGGGAAGCCATAGATTTGTTTATTTTATTGAATTAATCACTATCTAGCTTAAGAAGTAAGCTTAGGGCCTTTAGAATAGTGCAAAAGGTGAATACAGTCTGCAACAAAGGGTTTGGGATGCCATAATGGCCTTCTTTAGGTTGGCAAGGCTTTTAATTTGTTTAATTGATTAACCCATTACAAATGTTGTGCAAATCTTAATTATAGGCCTTCTGGTACTTTAGGAATACCTGGAAATGAAGATTTGGTATGTGGAATGGTTCTCTGGCGGCAGCGGAAGCTTTCTGAGGCTTCAATGATCTTTACCCTGCTTCAAATTGGAGTATACAGCATCTTCTAGTTGTAAATGGGTTAAAACAGTTTTAGCAGAGTTTCTGGGATTTAGAACTAGTCGGCAGAGGTTCTTTGCAACTGAATAACAATAAAAAGAATGGAAAGGGTGGCTTTTTGATTTTTAACCAACAACAGTTAACCTTTGGGCACGGGATTAATGTTTTAATAGCTGGCGGTTTCATATTACGTGGGGAGGTAGTATTATGGTTCATCGCACCAATTTTGAGTGTAGGGTGGTATTTGTTTAGAGGACGCAATATAGTGTGGGGCTGCCATGTAGAAAAAGTGTGATCGAGAAAAACTGTGAATCTCGCGTGCTTTTGGGATGTTAAAGATCGGATTTGGGAGCGTGCGATATTGGATGCAGGCCATTGGATCTAGAAGTGGGTGATCGGAGGGTTATCATGTGGTGGAGTTCTGAGGGATGATTCGGGGTGTGGGGTTGGGTTTTAATTAAAATGTAACAAAATTAATATATGCAATGGGTTAATAAAATGTGGGACTTGGGAAGAAATATGCTAGGGATATGAGTTAAAAGTGTATCAGGGAGGGTTTTTTAATGGGGCCTGATACACTATTTAATCTTAGGATAAAGGGGCTTTAGTGGGTTTAAATGGAAAAGGGAAATTGATAAGGGGAGAATTGTTTTTAAAGGGAAGTGTCTAGGGAAAGGAGTGAAATAAAGGGAAAAAGGGTTAAAATGAAGGGAAAGGGTTTTTACAATGGAAATGTGTTAGAATAAGGGGAAATGAAAAGGGAAGGGTCCTTTGGAATTAAGAAGGGGAAATTAGTGAATGAGCTTTAGTATTCAGGCCTAAAATTATATAGAACTTTTTAGGGTAAATACCCAAAGTAATATACAACTTTTATGAAGGTCCTCTTTCTTTGATAATTCCTCCTGCACATGAAACATAAACATGATGAAGGTGCATTTGAGCTAGCAACCTTATGCATTCCAAAACCTCTTTTACCTACCCTTTATTTACCTTACAATTTTCTCTTCATTCATTGGGTGCATTTGAGCTTGTTGACCCTTTATTTCTTTTTCTTAGATAAGAAAACTATCTAATCCTAATCTTATAACTTCCAATAGCTCAAATTAAACTGATGAGCTCATTATTATTCTCTACCTAACTACTGATCTACCAAGATTAGACAGTTTGGCTATCAACATGAAATTTAAAGCATGAATGAATCAAGATTAAACTATTTGACCATCATGGATTGTGTCAATTTTGACAAGCTGCACACAATCTTATTTTGTCAAGTAAAGTAAAAAGTAGTGTCATTTGCATCACTTTCAAAATCTATTTTTTATCTCTTTTTGGTGGGGTTCATATTTTATTTTCTTTTTTGATCCTTTTCTTTTAGTCCTTTGATTTTTCTTTTAGTAATTACCCTCTTTACATTTTTTATTTTTAATATGGGAAAACATTTTTCAAAAAGAAAAAGTATGTACAATATTACAAGACTAATCATAGCCAATTAAAAATTATGAATCCTATTACTATAGGACCCTAACAGGTCAAACAACAAATAACATAGCATAATATAGCACAGTCATTGAGTTATTAGTTGATGCCATCAAATTTGGTATCTGGCATTTGATCATTAGGTTAGATTTGCAGCTCATAGTATTAAATTTAAACAGTGTCTATACAATAAGGAGTCCAACAATGTTAACAATTTTTTAACGGGTCCGTATTTTGGAAAGGAAATTTGATTATATCGAATATCAACACATTCCAAGATATCTAAACACATTGATAGATGCATTGGATAATCATGTGTTAAACAAACATTTGCAACATTTGTAAATTAAAAACAATATCCATTCATACATTGATCAAGATGAATTGTAGGCAAAAGTAGTATTTTTTCATTAAAATAGAGTTTGTATAAAAGTGTGTCTACAAAATATGTCATCTGACAACATAAGGCCTCATGGCCTTTTATTTTCCAAATATGTTGACACAAATATTCATAAAAATATCCATAAAATGACTTTTACAACCTATTTAGGGGTCAAAAAGTCATAAAATGGTAAAAATGGTAAATTAAAAAATTACTTTTCACTTTTTACCTTTGGAGAGCGACATTAGGGCTCTTGGAGTGCGACCTTCAGTTGGCGATTGCGACAAATCCAGTGGACCATTTGGAGCGCCATCAGTGTCAGGTAAGAGGTCTTTTCCTTAGCTCCATTTCTATCCGGATGATGGATATTCCTTTGTTCGAGTCGTTACATGAACGGGAATGGTTCCAACCATGAACACTTGGGAACCAAAGGGAGAAGAAGACGAAGATGGATCAGCCACCATTTCAGTCTGTTGAGAGGGGAAAGGTTCTTTCAGAAACGCAGGAATCCCAGGAGCGCCTTTCAACAAACGACTAACCTCGGACCGCCTTGAGCAGTCTTTGGTATAGTGATCCTCATCACAGATGAGACAAGGATACTTTGATTTACGCTTGGCTCCTTCCTCGGGTGGAGGTTTGGAGGAGTCCTGTTTGGGTTGCTCAGACTTATTCTTTGCTTTCCCCTTTTTCTTTCTTTTCGAGGCCTTGTTCGTTGTGGTGGACTGAACGGCGTTAACCTCAGAAGAACTTCCATAATTAGAACCACCCTGAGAAGTATTTTCGTTAGAAGCATTCGATTTTTGCTTCCCAGGGTTTGAGGATGATTTTTTTGACGACAGATTTACAGAGCCAATAACCCCATCAACAGATGGCTTTGCTGGAGCTTTGGATGTATCGTGTCTCGGGGCATCAGGAAAATACTCATATAAGGTACCTAGCTGAGAATAAATTAAGTCAAGGTACTGAGCACGTGCGATAGCTTGCTCTTCAGTCACACAAGCTCCCATAGCAATGTCCCGTGCAATCTTAGGGACGAAGGAAGTCGTGCACCAATCGGTGAGGAGTTGATCAGGAATCCAAAACTTGATCAACCGACGAAGCCTTCTCCGTTCATGTATATGATTGGAGATGTGCGTAGCCATGTCCTGCTTGAGAGACGTAAGGAGATGCGTTCCCGTCTCGTACCGAATGGGTAACTGAAAATGAGTGAGGAATGCCATTGCCAATGAATTGAAATCTTGAAAAGACGCATGGGTCAATTCAATGTACCATTTAGCAGCAGAGCCGGTGAGAGTCCTTTGGAATAGACGAAGCCGAACTGAATCGTCAAGCCATGAATTGGACGAACACCAAAGGTGGTAAGTCATTACATGGGCTTGAGGATCCTGTCCAGCTTTGCCGTCAAATTTGGGACAATCGCCAGGTATCTTGTTTGGAACTGGCGGCCATTGTGGATTATGCAAGATAGGATCATTGGTTAATTTCGACACATCGGGCAGTTCCAACGTTGCTAAGAATGGTAGATGAGGGTTAAAGGACATCTGCGGTTGCGGATATGAGGTAGGGCTAGAGTTCCACCCAGTTGCTGGTTGGCCCCATTGACCTTGTCCGGACGGCCTAGGTCCATAAGGGTTATATCCATAACCGGACGGTTGATTCTGGATCTACCCCCCATCGCCCCATTGGTTACCATGCTGACCTACAGGAGCAACATTGGGTTGTTGGTAATTTTGATAAGGAGTGACCTGCGGCTGTTGATAATTTTGATACGGGGCAAACTGAGGTTGCCCCTGTGGTTACTGGTATCCATACGGTTGCTAAGCTCCATATTGAGCCTGGGAACCAGGCTGCGTTTGGTAAGAAGGTTGGGATTGAAACCCACCTTGGGGCTGGAGACCAGTTTGAGTCTGGGGCTGATAACCGGGTTGAGCTTGAGCAGCAAGGACCATCTACATGCCCGGTTGAGCAGGCCGAGAGAGATGTCCTTGGGAAGACTGAGGTTGGGCCATCTGGCCTGAAGGTTGTCCTGATTGTTTTTGGGACGGACCTACTTGCCTAGAAGATTGAGCTTGCTAGGTGTTCGGTTGTCCTTGTGCAACCAACGGTTTTCCTTGTGGACTAGATGGCTGACTAGGCTAAGTAGTGGGCTGGCCTTGCTGCATGTAAGGCTGACCACCCTGCCCAGAAGGGTACCCTTGCTAGTTTCCAGTTTGTCCTTGTTGTACGTAAGGTTGTCCCAGATTCCCGTAGGGTTGACCCGAAGGGTATCCCTGCTGGACTCCAAGTTGTCCTTGTTGAGCATAAGGTTGTCCCAGCTTTCCAGAAGGTTGCCCAAGATAGGTAAGAGATGGACCACTATAGGCCGAAGGTTGTCCTTGAGAGGGTTGTCCTTGCGAGCCTCCAGGTTGCCCTGGATAGGTTTGGCCATAATACTGCTGCCCATAATTAGGCTACGTGTAGGATGGCTGACCTTGGTATGATGGTCCTTGGTGCGGCTGCCCTTGATCCGGACGGAATTGGCCACCACCATAACCAATGGTACCCCAAGCGACATTCAACGGAATGGAAGCTTCAACATCGGGCTGAGCTGGCAAGGAGGTATACAAATGATGACCTATAGGGTCATAATAAGGGCCTTGCGCGCCTAGATTTTGGACAGCATGCAAGTATTGAGAATATGCCCCCCCTATTGGAATGGCACCAGAAGAAGGCGGGGCACTGCTTGCAGGATGAACGACTCTGGCAGCATGTGCCGACTGAGTACCGGGTCGCAGGACAAGCCGGCAACATTCGTTACGATGGAAGATGTCGTAACGACACTAGAAACCGTAGTTGAAGATGCGACAAAAATGGTCGGATTGGTCGGAACTGACGTGACAACGGTATTGTGAACTTGTGAAACAAAATATCCCATAGTGGGAATAATGTTATGATCCTACATGGTACCAGAAGAGGAGTTCCTAGAGCCCATGGCATCCCTCAGAGCTCTATAGCACGCAGGCACTGTAATACCGAGAGGGGTAACATTGTAGAGCATAGATATGACCGGGGATGTGGTTGGGATAGGAGTCTCGATACTTGACACAACAGGTGTTCCACTCGATACAGGAGATGTGTCCTCCATATCAGAGGAAGTCATCGGGGTCGAAACACCAGTAGGAGTAGAGGGATAATCCTCTTCATAAGGTTCCCAAACAGGGTTCCAAAATAGATCGTGAAGCTCATCCTCTGGAGCACGAGATCTCAACGGTTGGACACTTGGAATAACAGGAAAAGTGTCACCACAAACCGGTGTCTCAGGAGCAACAGAAGAAGGAGACCCTTGGTCACTAGGGATGGGAGACGGGATCGATGGATCTGCCAGGATGATCGAATTCAAAAAATCCTAGACAAGCTAACGGAGAAAGACCCTACTCAAAAATAATGCAAACAAGATCTAACAAGGTAAATGTAATCGTGGTCGAATAAATTTTAAGACATTAGGACACAACTTGACCTTTCCACGTTTTAAGAGTCGAGAAAAGGACAAAAGATGACTCTAGTCGCCTTCGAATATTTAGTGAGCCTGAAGTGACAAATGCTCAAGTGAGCCTTTTCTTTTAAGGAGTACGAAAAGGATCAAAAAGTGACTACTCTGGAGAAACTAGACAAGGGGTTTACTAGACAATCTGTAAAACTGCACATACACCTTAGCAATCATATGAAAACCAAGGACTTTCCGTACGGCAGTGAATCTTCCCGAATGTTGTGTTCGGTGCGTTACAGGCTGTAAGGCGGCAGACATGGCTTCCTGTGGATCAAGGATGATAACCTAGTGGAGTCTCCCCATATATAAACGACGGTACATGGGAGCACAAGTCCGTCGTAGACAATAGTTGAGTCACAAAAGGAGGAATCACCCAACCTTAAGTGGAAACAAAAGTGACTAGGTTTAACGACACCGGAGTGCGTCTCTAACCTAGACCTCTAGAATGTGAGCGTTATGTTCCAATGCGTTTTTATATTCATTCGATTTATTTTAAAGTTGATCTTGAGTTAAGTTTCGGTTTTCAGGTCCTACCGTATGTAATCTCTCAAAATCCCTAAATGCAATCTATATGCCAAAAAATGTCATCCCATTCGATGAATGCTAATTACAAGAGAGTTAAAGAGCTTTCATGCAAACGAAACGATCACAAACAACAAAAGGGTTTCCCTAATGCAACTAATGAAAATCAATAAACTTCTCTTTAAGATTACTAAATCACTAATCGAAATGAAAAATTCCTAATTTTCATTAACTGATTCAAAGCAAAAGAGATTTTTCTTTTCGATAATGGCAAAATGCACTAAAGAACTTTTGAGAAATAGCACAAACAAATTCTTTGCAATACAAACACATTCTGTTCCTCAAATCACCAATCAAAACATCCAAAAGACCAAAAAGATCCCAAATACAACAATGAGCCGTGTGATCTGGGCTCAAAGTGAGACGAAGTGGAATTCAAGTGAAAACGAAGCAAATCACCCAAATAATGCAACGAAGTGATTCACAACTACCAAACAAGTGTAAGGGAGCAAACAAAAGAGTCTACTGGACCGCAAAAAGATCAAAACACCTTAGGAAGGCTCGATTCACAAGGCCACTAGATGCCCTAGCGCTGGAAATGTGAAATCGGTAGAAAGAAGCAAACACCCAAAGGGTAGCGATCAAAGCCAGTCAAATCACACTCCAACACACTCAAGTAGTCTGAAAAAGGTACTTAAGACAAAACCCAAGCTCAAAAAGTTCACAACCAAGCAAACTTCAAAAGTTTATAGGTCTGGCACGACTATCAGGCTACAACAAGCGCCTTTCAGGAATTGGCGCAGGTTGTAAATGTGCAACTTGCGCCAACTGGCGTGACTGTCACGCTATAAACTAGCGCCAGCCAAGTTTGCTATGGAAAAATAAAACAAAAGAGCCAAGGAAAAACCAGCAATACCTAAGTACACCAAGAGGCAAAAAGCAACACAGGCATTCAACCCAGAAAGCTAAATAAGCAGGAGAAACCAGGGAAATAACCAAGAAACAAGGCAAGTTCCAAGCCGTTCAGTTTGCAAACCAAACCGGAGATGGACTGAAGTAGCGTTGATCTACTTTGCTAATGCAAAGCAATAGTGTTTCGAAGGCTATCTGGCCAGACTTCAGGCTCCGTCTAAAGTTTACAAATCAAACAACAAGACAAGGTAAACAAACAAGGCAAAAGCCAACTCCCCAACGGAGTCGCCAAATTGTTGTACAGGTAAATCCCCTCTGCGGACAGAGGTGATCCCACTAGCCTAAATGGGGTCTAGCAACAATCAAACAACACTAACACGTAGGTTCATAATTGCAAAGTAAAGGCCGATGATGAGAGCCTACCTCGAATCCAACGCTAATATTCGTAGGAGAGCCGTCGCCTCCGTTCTTTCGCTTCAGCTAGTCACAATCCTCACGATCCTCGTAAACAGACACCTGCACATACAAAGAACAAGACAAATACAAGCATAAAATCCAAGAAATACAACTATGTATCAGTCAGAAAGGATGCAACTCAAACATCATTATAGAGACAATATGAGTGGAACCATAATGATAGTCGTCTATTATTATTGATAAACAAAAGAGAATACAACCAAGTTCTGATGTCAAATCCTCCTTTGGCTGGGTGATCAGCAACACATGCCTTGCAAAGCTTGTAGGGGGGTGGGGAACAAGCCTCTCTCTCCTTGATTACTTGGACATGGATCTCCTCCTTAAAGATATAGCCTTATGGGGATGAACAAGGCCTCTTGTAGCATGAGC
>APFE031315631.1:69253-88995 GCA_000404065.3 Pinus taeda | reverse complement strand
CAGTGAAAGGAAGCACCCCCAAATGTAGAATATAAAAAAAAAAGTAGGAAGAAAGACAAACAAAGAACTCAGGGTTGAAGCAGTAGCAAAGGAAATGGCATCAGGAATGCAACAACCTATGGAAACCTTCTTAGGAAGGAGTACATGAAACAACGAAAAGAGCAAGAAAAGAGGAAAAGGAGCCATGCCCCACCCAACAAGTAAATAATGATAGTGGTCTCCTGGAATTGCAGAGGAATGGGATCATCCGTCAAAGAAAATGCCACAAGAGACATTATGGCAAAAGAAAACCCAGACATCCTTATGATTCAGGAGACAAAAGCAAACAATCAAGAAACTGAAATATAAAAAAAAAATCAAAAAGTATGAAGGGAAAATAAAGGCAACAGGAGCATCTGGAGGTATTTGCACAATATGGAAAAAAGGAACCTGGAAGCTAATAAAATACAAAAAAGACTAGCATTGGATCCAAATAGATCTAATGCAAATCAACACAAAAGAGATGTACAGTGTTATAAATATATATGCCCCAAATCACTACAAGGAAAAAGAGCAATGTTGGGCCACCATAAAAGAAGCACTAAAAGAAATACAAGATGGGAAAATAATTTTAGGAGGAGATTTAAATTTGGTAAGAAGTATAGAAGAAAAGTTTTGAGGAACATACCATATTGACCCATCTAGGGATATTCTAGAAGAAATAATGGAACAACACAATTTTATAGACATCCCACCAAGCAATGGGAAATACACTTGGAGCAATAAACGAGTGGGAAAAAGCACCATAAAAGAAAGGTTGGATAGAATATTGATACAAGAAAACATAGTAGCAGTGCACAACTCCATAAAATCAAAAATCATACACAGCACAACATCTGACCATAAACAAGTGACAATAGTCATGGGAAAAATGGAAAACCAGGGATCGCTCCCATTTAGATACAGCTCAATTTGGGACAGTAATATAGAAATCAGCGAACTAGTCAAGGAAGCATGGGATCCAAGAGTAACGGGATCACCTCAGTATATTTGGGAAACAAAATTAAAAATTACACGAACCAAATTAAAGGAATGGGTAAGAGCAAATGAATTAAAAAACAAAGAGTTACAGCAGAAAATGGAAAGCATACAAACTGAAAAAGAAAACAGAGAAGAAGGCAAGCAAGATTATCTAAGAGAGAAGGAAATCTTCTAAGAAATATATAGGGAAAATAGGAAAGAAGAAGAAGAGGCAAGACTGAAATCCAAAAGTTTGTGGCTCAAGGCAGGGGACAAAAACACATCCTTTTTCCACAAACAATGAAAATAAGAAGGGCAAGAAACCAAATAGAAAAAATTCAAGTCAAAAGCCAAGAGGTCAGAGGTGTGGAGGAACTACAAAAAGCAGCCTATCAGCACTTTAAAAACTTACTATCAGCCAATGGAGATATGGTTGAGAGTGAAGAGTTCCTAAAGCACACAAAAAAAAGGAACAAAATGTTGTAATGTGCAAGGAACCCACAGAAGAAGAGGTAGTGGCGGCCATATGGAGCCTGCACCCAGACAAAGCCCCTGGGCCAGATGGTTTCACAATAGATTTCTACAGATTTCATGGGTATACCATTAGAAATAATTTCTTAAGAATGGTGAAGAATGTCTTCGAAAAAAAAAATAGGAGGCAACATAAAATCCTCCCATCTTGCTCTAATCCCAAAGGAAGCAAACCCCTCAACTTTCAACAGGTTTCGCCCTATCTCTCTTTGCAATTCTTCTTATAAGATAATAACAAAAATAATAGCCAATAGAATCAAGGAAGTACTCCCAATAATCATATCTGAAAACCAAGGAGGCTTCGTGCCCAACAGGCAAATCATAGATAATGTAATTATTGTACAAGAAGTTGTACACTCTACTGTGCTAAGGCAAGAGAAAGGCCTCATAATCAAGCTAGATATGGCTAATGCATTTGATAGGGTCATCCATCCGTATCTAATGGTTGTCCTCTAGAAACTTTGTTTTCCAAGAGATATAAAGGAAGTCATACAGGCATGCTTTTCTACTCCTTGGATTTCCCCCCTCATAAATGGAAGGCCCAGTGACTTCTTTCAAAGCACAAGAGGCCTTAGGCAAGGTTGTCCTCTATCTCCCTTCCTATATATTATAATGGTGGAAACTTTAAGCAGGGTTTTAGAAAATCAAAGAAAGGAAAGAAACATCACAAGGATTAGAATAGAAAAAGGAGTAAAAACAATAAACCACTCTCTTTTTGTTGATGATACATTACTTCTAGGAGGGGCTTCAACAATAATAGCAAGGAGGTTCAAAAAAGTTTTGGATGATTTTTAACGGGTTTCAGGTGGGCTATTAAACAACGCAAAATGTAGGATATATGGATGGAATACCCCCCCAAGAACTATGCAAAGGATCTCACAAATCTTAGACATCCCTGTACAAGAAAAATGGACCCACTTCTTCTATCTGGGACTCCCAATATCAAAAGAGAACATGAAGACAGAAATATGGACTAAACAAATTGAAAGGATGAAAAAAAATACAAAGTTGGGATATGATTTTGCCGAATATGGCAGGAAGGGTGATACTAATCAAAGCACTCCTTGCAGCACTACCTATTTACCAATATGCAATAATCATGGCTCCAGCAAGTGCACACAAACAAATGGAGTTAATCCTAAGAAGTTTCTTGTGGCAGGGGGGGAAGCAAGAAAACAAAAAATATAGCCTGGTTAGGTGGGAGCAAGTAGTTCTTCCTTATGAACAAGGAGGACTATCAATACGAATACCTGGGCTCACGAATGCAGCACTGGGAATGAAAATAGTATGGAGACTAATTACAGGAAAAGAGAGCTAGTGGAAAAAGACTCTTTTATCAAAATATATGGATGGCACCAGGGAAATATTGCTTAATGGAAATATCCCAATAAGACAATGTACCCAAGTTTGGAAGTTGTTTAAAAAAACAATTCCTTAATGAGTAGATACATTTCTAAAATCCTAGGCAATGGAAAAACAATTTCAATCTGGGAGGACAGAATTATGGGAAAAGAACCACTTCAGACTCATCCAGAAATTGAAGACATACAAGAATGGATGAAAGGTAAAGGTTACAACACTTTACACTCAATCTCTTTATGGAACCAAAAGGAGTGGCAAGACTGGAAAATCTCAGTAATTCCAGCAGACCTGGAAGGGCAATGGAGCAAAATCAGGCAGCTCTTAAAAGGGGCAGTGCCAATCCACCATGATGAGGAGGATGAATATCTCTGGGACCCAAATGGTGGACATTATACAGTTAGGACTGGGTATAAAATCCTTCAAGAACAACCAACTCAACAAGAGCGAGACTCTTGGAAAATAGCATGGAAATCAGAAAGTTTGCCTAAGATAAAAATGTTCATCTGGACTCTTCTAAAAGGGATAATTTTGACCAGTGAAAACTTAGGGAAAAAAGGCTTTCAAGATCCAACACGATGCCCATTATGCATGCACGCTGAAGAAAATATTCAGCATCTTTTCCAAGAATGTATCTTTGCCAAAGAATGTCGACAACAACTAATAAGTCCTTTGGAAATAAGAATAAATTTGGAAAATCCCCTGTCAGGTTTTCTTCAGACCTTTGAGAAAGCCTACCCATACACAACAAAGAAAAAATCCACAATTCAGAGGATATGGAAATGCATTCCAGTGGTTCTATGTTGGCAAATTTGGTTGGAAAAAAATAAGTGCATTTTCAAATATCAAATTCCAAGGATAGGGAAGACCCTCTCAAAAGCATGCGGTCTAACTTCTAAAATACTTAATGTCAAAGGAATAGCTCCAACATACTACCAAAATCTTCAACAGAAAGAGCGATATTGGCTCAGCAAAGCCATAATAAATAATAATGGGCAAAGGGGACAGAGGAAGACAAGCACAGTATTTATATGGAAAATAAGAATGAGTGAAGAGGAACTGACAAACTAAACGAAAAATCAGAATAGATACTGCTTATACTTTGATGGGGCTTCAAAGCATAATCCAGGAAAGGTAGGGGCAGGGGGAATAATCCTCGATCCTGAGGGGAAAGAAAATGTCACTTATGAATGGGGCTTGGGACAAATCTCAAATAATAAGGCAGAAGCAAACAGTTTGTTGATGGGAACAAGAATATTAAAAAAGAGAGAAATCCAAAATCCCATCATAGTAGGAGACTCATCCATAATAATAGAGGCAATGGCAAGAAACAAAAGACCAAGCAATGAGCACATGAACAAAATCTTTAGAAGAATCAGGAAGAACTTGAAGGCTCTAGCGATGTAATCTACAGACATGTCTTGAGAAATCACAATCAACGGGCAGATTATTTTGCAATCCAAGCAGTAAAAAAAAATGAAGGGCTTGTTCATGAAAACCAAGAGGAATACAATATCTCAGTCCCTTAATAACCAACAAAAACCACATGTTTAAAGCTAACCAATTCCAAAGGAAAAATCACAATGAGAAAAGCAATAAATCAAAAACAACAGTTATAAATCACCAAAGGGCACAACACTCCAGCACCAACCAGGAAAACATGAGAAAGCAATGGGAAAAGCATGAAACTCCAGGCTCTCGTATGAGCAACAACAGGAATGAAGACACTAATCCTAGTCACAAGAATTACTTTACAATCTATCTCATCGAAGGCAGGTTTCGGGCTGAGATAAAGCACTATAAGAACAGAGGGTACATTCACAAAAATTGCAGCAGCAGCCTCAATGAGGAAATCTCCATTTTCCATGTTATTATAGCGACTCTTTGGTTTTAAAGATCCTCCCTATCCTATCAAATGGCCAGCATTGTTTCCTCTATACAGCGTGCAGACTTCATCTCAAGCCCCCTCCCTTCTATTTACCTAGTCTGCTCACTTCGTACCTCTTTTCTCCCTTCTCTCCCTCCTCTTAGCAAGCACAAATCCCTTCTGAGCACCCTCACCCTCCATCTGCCCCTCTTATATCAGCCCCCCTCCAAGACTGACATATCCAGACTTTGGCCCCCCTTCAAATTTGTCATTCGTAGGCACTTCTACTCTCTCGGTTTACAAGGGAAAAACACGTCCGTGCGCCTTATCCAGACTTCAAAAAATCATTCATTTTCATCTATTATTATCATCAGGCTCGCAGTCCAAAACCTTTTCCGCAGCGCTGCATCCCCCTCTCTCTGATCTCCGATCAAATCAGGACCATTGATTGGGTGCTCAATTCGACGATCGTTGATTAGTTTGACCATCCAAACCTGCGCGAACCACCCCCACCATCGATCTGTTCACATAGGATCTAACAACCCTCACCAATTTCGGGCAGACAACAAGCACAGAGATTACCCGCCCGAAAAGTGGTTTTCTCTATCTCCTTCGATTCTACAAGTCACCCGGTCAATGGAATCGGGTGGCCCCTACCTTTCACCACCTATGGTTTATAACCTGCCAGATATACCACCTCTGTGTTTATTTTCACCTTTCTGCTTAGTTAGCTTAAGGACTTGTTTGCGCCCGAAGACTGTCGATCTCATCCATCGACGGCTGTGACTGCTCCTCCTGTCCCCTCTTCCATCAGTGCCTCTGGTTAATCCCCACTGTACACCCTCTGATCCCAATCTTTGCGAATCAATCTTGGCCGCTAATCTTCTGAAAACCTCGTGTGTTGACACATCCAATGGTTCTCCTTTATGCCAAAAGGAAAGTGGACAACAGCAGCAAAAGAAGAAGCATCTCAGGCAACACAAAATCAAAGATGCACAGTGAAATTCGGAGCAGAAAGCAAAGATAAAGGAAGAACAAGCATACAAATCACATGGTATCCAACCCAATGAAGGAGAGAACTCTTCGATCAACGTAGGAGAGAACTCGGGAAATTATGACAAGAAGAACTAGTCAAATAAGGAGCAACTGGTCTACAAGCCTTGAAAAACTAATCCATGACTTGCAAATTTCTCTTTCTAGTAGGTCAATTTGTTAGGCAGAACACTAGAATACACATAAAAACTCATGAAGTCTTGAACACAAGCCTAAGAGAAGAGACTATGTTCCTATCTCATGGCTTAGAGTTTTTCATGATACAGTCCTTTTTAATAGGAGCTGGCTCCATCAAAGCTTTTGGTAATACATAAACTACCCAACCTTGTTAAACAAAAAAAATGTAATACAAACTTTTATTACAATTTTATACATTTAGAATGTAATACAAACTCTTATTACAATTCGTAACTATCTATATGACATCTTAAAGGGAAATGAAATCATATTACTCTCCCCATTAATATTATGATCAAATAGGTATTATATTATTGAACACATGGGTTATAAAACATATTTCAAAAGGGAAATTTGTGATAAGATTTAATAGTAAGCTATCCTTATAATAATCTCATCAAGTTATGACTAAACCATAATTTAATGCGCGAGATGGTTAGTTTTAAAGAAGATGTAGGCTAGATTTTATAATAAAAAATTAATATGTGAGGGAATATGATGTTAACCTCACATGTTTCACCATTATCATGAAATTCCCATAACGTATTAAAATTTTGCATTGTCTTCGATGAAAAAAAATTCTAACTTAAAGATAAATTATCATCTAACAAAAATTAACCCAAGTCATTAATTATTTAAACTTTTTTTTAGCTATGGAATCCATCAAGTACTATTATTTTTCCATTATTCTATGTTGTTGTAATCACTTTATCCCAATTCTTTTTTTAATTAAAAAAATTAAAAAAAAAAAAAAATCTTCCAGTGATCAATAGCAATTGTAGATATAACAATAAATGCAATGAACAATACGAGACACCATATTTGGTCAAAGACTAGGGGAAAATACCACAAGGGGGAAAACCCTTTCAAATTCTTCTTCTTATTAGATTGTTATAAAATGTTCAACAAAAAGAGAGTACAATATTCCAATTCGTCAATAGCAAAACCAACCAAAGAATATCTGAAAGAGGAGTACAATAAATAGATCTATGGCAAATCATAGATTTCCAACTTGCAATCAATGGTCAAAATCTTCGGTCAATTGTCATAAAAAATCGTAGGTCAAATCCACACGAGGCTAGTGACCATGCATGTGGCTACAATGCTTTATCCGCAGGGAGAATATTTTTCTTCATGCAGCTACAACCGATATTTCCCTATTCCAACCTTGGGCCCCAAATCAAAAATCTTAATTCACATGTGCAAGCTCAGACCTGTATGAACCAAATTCGCGAACCAAACTTAGATTTGTGTGAGCTAAATCAAAGAAGAGAGAAGAAGAAGATTATTTATGATGATGTCAAAATCAAGTTCACTTGACTTGTATTTATAGGCTTCCAAGGATGTCCAATTTCTCTTTAGGGCCGACCTATCCTTTTGTGCACATGCGAGTTTTCATATTAAAAATATATTTTTCCTTAACCAAATTAAATTCTTCCAAGGGATGGGAGGCCCTCTTTCTTGATGAAGAAGCTTATACAAAGGAGGGAATTTGTCCCTGAGCTTCCAAATTAACACTCCCTCTTAACTAGGGAGAAATTATTGACCACAACATGTGTCCAATCTCAAATTTCAAACAAATGTCATGTCTATCCATTCGTTGAACACTCTTGAATCTAAAATAATAAGAATTTGACATCGGAGGAGAGTTCAAGCTACCACCCTCTATCTAATCATTGTCATAGGGGTTCCAACTCAACCCACATGATAAGGGAGCCCAGCTCAACTATAATGGAAAATAGGCAAGATACAACTTACCGTGAGGTAAGGATCACAACTCTCCTCTCATTTGTTGATCTTCCCATTAGGACCCTCAAGAGTCAAGTAGTAAAACACTTGCATCCATAACCTTGGGAGGAGATACACACTTACTCTATAAGGTAAGGACCAAACACAACCCAAGGGACTTGGGGGAGTTACAGACTCCCCAAGAATTAGAGACGCCCAAGTCATCTTCTTAACCCATTGGCCACATGGGGAGGAATAATCCCAACAAGCTTGTGGGTTGGACGCGTACTAGGGTATGCTCAAAAGGGGGAGATACACACTTACGATGAGGTAAGTATCATACATGCCCTAAGATGACAATAAGGGAGATACACACTTACCGCGAGGTAAGGATCATACACACCTATTGTCTACGAGTTCTCTCAACCCTAGGAGATCTTTGGCTCAATTCCTCACCCTGGGAGCTCAAACAGGGGGGAAAAGCATAACTCAGTGTCCTTGATCAGCTGGGACCCTTACCCGAAACTTTTACATCCATCAATGCAAGAAGCTCTCTAAAGACTAAGAACTTCCCTTTTGGCATAGCCTTGGTGAGTATGTTTGCAATTTTCTCATCAATAAAAATATGACAGGGTCTCACAGCTCATCTCTGCACCATTTCACGTATATAATGATACATAATATCAATATGCTTGGAATTTTCATGAAACATGATATTATCTGTCAATCGAATCCCACTCTTGTTGTCGCAATGTATCATTATTATTTCCAAGACTTGCTCAAACAGATCTTTAAAGAGATTCCTTAACTAGACTGCCTTACAGCTAGCCATGCTAGAAACAATATACTTTTCCTTTTCCATATTCAAAGCCATTGAATTTTGTTTCCAACTCATCTAATATATCATATTAGATCCCAAGCTAAACTAGCACCCAAATGTGCTCTTCTTGTCAATAAATTTTCCATCCCAATCAAAATCGGTGTACCATGCAGTCTCACATCTCTGAAAGTATATATCATAACAAGATTGATTGTCCCATGCAAATATATCAGAATGCGTTTGGAAGCAACCCAATGTGAATGAAATGGTTCGATCATGAATTGACTCAAGGTAATCACTACAAAACATATATTCAGACATGTGTTCACAAGGAACACCAATCCTCTGATCAATCGATGATACTTGAAAGGGTTAGCCAAGTCGGGTCCAACAGAATCTCCACATAACTTCTTGAAATTCTTCTCCATTGGGGTAGCTAAGGATTTTCATTTTTTCATCCCAAATCTCTCTAATAGCTTCATGACATATTTTCCTTGAGAAAGGAAAATCTCTCTGAGTCTTTGCCAAACTTCTAATCCCATGAAGTAATGCATCATACCGATATCCTCCATCTCGAACTCAGAGGTCAAATCCCTCTTACACTCGATCATAAGAGGCTCAATACCTATCAAGAATATATCATCAACATATAAAACTAAAATCAAAATCATACCCTAGACCACCTTGAAATAGAGGTTGGAGTTAGCTTTGCGTCTTATGAATCCAAGCTTCACTAGATAATTATCAATGTAGGTATATCAGGCTCAAGGAGTTTGATTTAAACCATATAATACTTTCTTTAGCTTGCGAACATGAGCCTCCATGTATTTTACTTAAAATCCCTAAGGCTGATCAACATATACTTCTTCCTGTAGCATGCCATGAAGAAATGTTATCTTTACATCCATCTAATGAAGGGTCCATCCTTGACTAGCCGCAAAGGAAATAATCGATCTAACAGTGGTGTAGCGAGAAACTAGTGCAAAGATGTCTTCATAATATTCTCACTCTTTCTGGGAGAATCCTCTAGCTAAGAACCTTTTTCTTGTACTTTTTAATGCTTCCATCAACCCCATGTTTGATCTTGGACAGCGATTTTGAGGTTACTATAGACTTTCTTTTCGGTCTCGGAACAATATCCCATACATCATTCTTCATAATGGATTCATACTCTTTGACCATAACATCCTTCCAAACATGTTCTTTCACTTCTTCTTCAAATGTAGAAGACTTAGCCTAGATCATAGTGCTCATAGCTACAGCATATCCCTAATATCGACAAGACTTCCTACTTTCTCTAAAGGTTCTTTTGGTAGGAAAAAATCTCACAACACCCTATAATGTATCACGAAGCCATAATCGTCTCTTCCCAGCAGGGGGATCACTTGGAGGAGAATCCAAGGGGTCCACAGGCTCTATGGGATCATCAACAATGTCCTTCTCAGATCCAACACATAAGGACCTTCTAATATGTCCATGTCACCATCGTTCTTTGGAGGAGGAGGAGGAAGTCATATTTCTTTTCCAATAACAACATCTTCATCAAAGGTCACATCCCTACTAAAATCGATCATCCTTTGTCTAGATATATATATTCTATTTTTTTTAATTTTCACAATAACCAAAAAACATACCTTTCTTTCTGGTGGCTTCCAACGTGTTCCTCTTATCCTTCGGCACATGAAAGTATACGAGGCAGCCAAATATCTTGAGATGACCAATGTTAGGCTTCACACCTGTGAACATTTCTTTGGGTGTCTTGTTATCCAAGGCTTGATGAGGAACCATGTTTTGTACATAGACCACTATATTTGTTGCTTCTCCCTAAAGGAATTTATGTAACTTTTGATTATGCAACATGACTTGGGAAGCTTCCACAACCAAATTTTTCTTTCTTTCAATCACTCCATTTTGCTGAGGATTGTAGGGTACAATGGTTTCTTTCTTGAGAGATTCCTTATTACAGAATTCAATGAACCCATTTGAAATGTACTCTCCACCATTTTCAGACCCAAAGACTTTAATTTTCTTCCCTATTTAATTCTCTATCAATGTCTTAAAGTCTTTGAACATATCAAAAGCTTCATCCTTGTGCTTCAAATAGTAGATCCATGTTTTCTTAGAGAATTCATCAATGAATATGATCTAATAGAGATGGCCACTAATATAATGCACTAGCATGGGTCCACAAAGGTTAGAATGAATGAGTTGAAGAATATCATATGCTTTATTCCTACTAGAGGGCAATGGTCCCCTTGTCTTCTTTCCACTATTGCATCTCAAACATATTCCATCATGACTTGCTTGAACATCAGGCATCCCAAAGACTAGCTTCTTCAATTATGGTAGGGCATCATAACATATATGTGCTAACCTACGGTGCCATAACTCACTTTACTGATTGGTATTGTGGACTATTTCCAGTAGAGTTCTCCCATTAACTCTATGGAGTCCTTCAACTCTAGATCCCAATGTGAATGCATCCCTCATGCAAGATTCCCCAGACCATGTGAGGACTTTACCTTTTATGAAAGCTACTTTCATCCTTTTGTATGCCAAGCCAGAAATACATACCAGATTCTTCTTTAGTTCCGAAACATACATTATGTCATGGAGAAGGATAGATTCCCAAGAGTATAAATCAAATTTGACAAAAACAAAGCCCTTCACTGAATATGTAGAGTTATCTCCAAGAATGATCTTCAAATTTGTGTCCCTCTCATTTAGATTTGAGATTACTTCCTTGTATCCAGAGAAGTGTCTAGAAGCTCTACTATCTACCAGCAAACTATCATGTGAATTCATAGGATAAGAACTAGAAAGAGAGGAAATAAGAATATATTTAGATTGACTAGCCACAACATCATTTTCATACCTATAATTTCTTGCTTTCATTTTAGGATGATGGCTTTCTTCATAGTCATCTAGAGTGTTCCTTCTATCATCCCTTCTTCTTCTTTCATCTCCTCTTATTCTATCATCACTCCTCCTATCATTGTACCTATTGTTGTTTCCTTGGTTAAATCTTGGAGTATCTCTCTTTCTTGTACAATCTCGTGCATAGTGACCATACTCGTGACAATTGTAGCATTCAATTTAAGGCCTTAGTTTCTAAATCTTCTCTTGGAGTCTTTCGATTCCGTAGAGAACTTCCTTTGATTGGATGGTCTCCCTTTTGCTTTATTTTTCTTATCTTCAGTAAAAATGCAGAGAGCTCTCCTTCTTCACGCTTTTGAATTTTCCCTCTATCAATCACCCTAGTTTCCTTTTGAGTACATTTACCAACAAGATCATCAAATGTTGAAAATACATTATTGTTGCTTAGGGTAGTAATGAAGGTTTCCCAAATAGGAGGAAGACCTTGAAGAGTGACTAATACCAATTCCCTATCAGATACTTGTTCACCGTGAACTTGAAATTGATCCCTTGAACAAGATACCCTCATGATATATGATTGCATAGATTCTCCCTATTTCATCTTTATCTCTTTGAGTTAATCCTTCAAAGAGAGGAGGTCATTCAAGTTGTTGACCTCATACATCTCGACCAAATTGTTATACATATCCTTATATGCCTTTAAGTTACCAACATAAACAGGAAAATGATATTGTAAACAATCAATAATAATCTTCTTAGCTTTGAGATCACCTTTCTTGTACTTGGACTTGATAGCAACAGAAACATCCGCTAAAGGCTTAGGTACCTTTCCTTGCATATATTCAAAAAATCATTGTCATCCAATATAACTTCCAACCTGATCAACCATTCAACAAAGTTAGATGAGTCGCCTAGATTCTTATTATCCTTGAAATAGGAAGTAATCATTTTGACCAAACCAAATAGGCTCCTTTAGCTTCTTTCAAAGATGAGTGTTATTGTCTCATTGGGTTTTGTTATTCACCTCAACTATGATACCATGTTATTTTTCCATTGTTCTATGTTGTTACAATCACTTTAGACCAATTCTTTTCTTTAATTAGTAATATTTCAAAACAATTTAATCTTCCAACTATTGAATAGAAATTGTAGATAAAATAGTAAATTAAATGAACAATAAGATACAAATGAGAGACACTAGATTTGGTCAAAGACTAGGGGAAAACCCCACAAGGGGGGAAACCCTTTCAAATTCTTCTTCTTATTAGATTGTTATAAAATGTTTAGCAAAGAAAGGGTACAATATTCCAATTCACAAATAGCAAAACCAACCAAACAAAATATGAAAGATTAGCCCAATAAACAAATCTGCGTCAAATCATAGATTTCTTGCCTGCAGTCAACGATCAAAATCTTTAGTCAACTGTCATAAAAAACCTAAGGTCACAACAACACGAAGCTAGTGACCATGTGTGTGGCTACAACATTTGAGCAGTAGGGAGAAGCATGTCCTCCATCTAGTTACAATCAATATTTCCACATTCCAAACCTGCGACACCAACTTAAAAACCCTAATTCACATGTGCGAGCTCAAACCCTGTAATCTCGAGCTTGTACAAACCAAATTCGTGAACTAGCCTTAAACTAGTACGAGCCAAATCAAAAAAGAGAGAAGAAGAAGATGCTTTATGATGATGTCCAAATGAGGTTCACTTGACTTGTATTTATAGGCTTCCAAGGGTGTCTAGTTTCCCTTTAGGGTTGACATATCCTTTTGTGCACATGTGGGTTTTTATATTAAAAAAATATTTTTCTTTAACCAAATTAAATTCTTCCAAGGGATAAGAGGAGTCTTTCTTGATGAGGAAGGTTGTCCAAAGGAGGAAATTTGTCCCTGAGCTACCAAATTAACAAGCACTTCCTCTCATTTTAAAGATAGGATCAATTGTATTTATTAGAAGCCTAAAACAATGTAATGTAGAATTTAAGGGAATTATAGCAGTATACTCGCCAAGAACTCAATATATCATTTATGAAAATCAAATTCTAACAAAAACTAATAAAAAATAATTTTCATAACCACTTAAACTAATCTCAATTAATTAGGCCGATAGGCCTTTCCTTTGAAAGGGATCTTCGTCGTCCCTTTCATTCTCATGTTGACACGTGGCGTGAGATTCCCTTTCCTTCCATGTTAACACGTGGCGTGATATTTTTAGGCCAATAGGCAGAAAATCGGCGGGCGGCGATCTCTGGCACGATCCGGAGGTCTACATGCGGTTCTGAAACCCCACGACAGGGTATCCTGTGAACATGAATTCATTGTTCTTCAATCCATTGGCCAAAGCGAGCTTGGAAGCCACGATGCCTCTGGCCAGCATGCATTTTCTTTTCTCACTCCTTGTTGCTTCCAGAGTACTTTCTGTAAATCAGATAACATATTTTGGTTACCGCTCAGCCGAGGATTGAGAAGCTAAACTTTTTTCGCCAGTTGGTTCATCTTTTTTTTCCTTATCATTCGTAGCTGAAGGCGTTATGAGCCTTACTGGATACTCTAATCGATTTCTTGTGGAATTCAAATACAACGCAGGTTGTTGGGTTCAGTTTTAGCTCGACTTAGTTGGTGGGGGCGACGCATCTACAACGACGGACTTCACCGGTTGCGGGTGAGAACTTACCCTGGCTGGAGAGTGAAAGCCTAGAGCGTGGTTATGGCTCTCTGCAATTAATATGATGTACGCCTCACTGTCAGTTTTTCAGACTAATAGAGGTTAGGGCTTTTAAGGGTTTTTTCTCAAATTGTATATATATAAGCAGGATGTGGCTTCAACTCCGTTAATACCCCAGAGCTTACTTCTGCTCTGAACTGAGTAGTTCTCTTGCTGTTATATTTTGTGACCATTGAGGGTTTCCATATTTGTAACTGTCTATTGCTCTGCTACTTGATATGGATATTCTGGCAGGCAGTAGAAAACATTATCTGCTTGAATCGACTTGTTTTCTGTTATAAGTATTTACAGTTCTGGGTTTGGGTCATTCGGTAGTCTTCTGGAAAAAAAACCTGTGATGTAAATGCTCGGTTCCTCGTTGAATCTTGTATGAACAATATGTTGGAACTGTTCAGAATTTAAAGGAATATTTGCGTCGAAAATGGTTATGAATTTTAAGTTTGAAATGTGGGCTCGGCCAGCACCGAACTCTATTCGTTATTTATAGCTTGAATGTTCGATACAAAGTCCTTCAATAACCGCAATAGGGTTCTGGTCTATTTCTTACTGTGTGCGTTTTCTGTTGTAAATAGCGGGGTCTGTAATATGTTTGAGTTATACCACCTCTTAGGAAGGCTATCAGATGAGCCTATTCCTACAGGGGCTACGAATCTCTACATGCTTCCAAAACATATGGACTCTGGGAATTAATAGATGACATAACTATCTTTGTTGCTGAGTGTTATGGTATATTTAGCCCTGTTTTCTAAAATGTTTACCGAACAGAACTTTGAACTTCCCGAACCTTTACCCTTTAATGAATCATAGTGTAAAGCCGATTCAACTGTGTTCTTAGTTAATTTCCCTGCACAAAGTCTACTCTTAACAGAATGATTAACCGTGGCATCTTAAGTTGACATTATTAGACTATGCTTTTGGGATTCCCTGCAGATTGACGGTTCAGCTGATATTTATGACGCTTCTTTGTGATAGTTAGCAGGAACCACACATGGTTCCTTGCTTTGGATTTCACTTGACTGTTACTTGATATTTCTTAATGGTATTTTGTTCTACTAGTGAGCGATCAACTGGAATTAAACTGCATAGGCAGGGTGTTTGTTTAGAGGCTCCTTGTCAATATAACTATATGCCCTGTAAAATATTATGCAAAGAGTGATAGTAACAGAAACATGACAGATATTGCTTTTGTTTAGATTTGATCTATAATTCTGCTTGCAATTTTAGGGGCAAAATAAACAGTGTCCTTGCATGATTGATAGATAATTGCACACAACTATTGCTTTTGCTTGACTTAGCATAGTAGTAGTTCTTCCTTAACAAATGTACTGTGTTTGCTATTTTCTCTAGATTTTGTTGCTCTTCTTCATGTTTTACTTAAAATATTAGTTTCTTAGGCTAACCTCCATTTTTTTTAAATATTAGTTTCTTAGTCTAACCTCCATTTTTTTAAATATTAGTTTCTTAGTCTAACCTCCATTTTTTGAAATTTATTGTAAATTACAGCGTATAGCTTTTGTGGGTGTTGTTTTATTATCTAACCAGAACAATGAAGGATGCAAAGGCTAAGAGGACTGCAGCCAAGGAGACTAAGAATAAAAATGTTGAAGCCAAGTATGTGAAATTTAATACTATAGATACTTTGTTCTGTTTCATCTTTGTATAATGAGTATTTTTTTCTCTTCAATTCTTGGGAATTTTTCATGAAGAAGCTTCTCAGTGTCAAAGAGGAGCCAAACAAGAAGCAGGCCAAACCCAAAGCAGTAAAGGACCCAAACCAACCTAAGAGGCCACCAACCGCCTTTTTTGTATATCTGTATGCAATTTCTTTAACCCCTATCATGCAGTATTATTCATGGTTACTTTGTTCTGATAGCCTTATGAGATAGGTATTGACAAAGTTTGGTTGTTCAGGGAGGATTTCGGTATGGATCTATTTATTTAACTGCGCGTTCACATTCTAATTATTATAGTAATGGCTTGAGAGGATTGACTTTCAGACACACTTTTTTTTCATTCATTCATGCGATTCGTCTATTTTAACTAACTTGATTCTATTCTTCTACATACTTGTGCAGGTTTTTTCTTTGTAACAACCAAGATCAATTCGGCAAAAGGTTAGTAGTTCCTTGCCTGTATTTCCTGTCTATTTCCATGGCATGGCTGCATCTTCAAGATGGGTTTCTGAGTAAGATGAGTTATTCTCTCAAGCGAGCGTGTTCGAAGATATCTACATGGATTTTTGGACATGGTCTTCAATTCTCTAAATTGGCAATTGGGTCCATGGTATGTTTGCATCTTCAAGATAGGTTTCTGGGCAAGATTTTGATGCAGAAAGTTTTATGTAATGGAATATCAGCAAATTGTTTGAACAAAATATATTCCCTGTACATCTTGCAGAGTTTGAGATGTCTCGTTATCTGCCACTGTATATATCCCATTTTATGAAAATAATATGTAATGGAATACCAGCAAATTTTTTGAGCAAAATATATTCCATGTTGCAGAGTTTGAGATGTCTGGTTATCTGCCACTGTATATATCCCATTTTATGAATGAAAGCATGGCTCCCAGGCCTCAGCCAAAGTGTGACCTAGTGTGTTGGATATAGCTATGTAATACATTTCTGGCAGATAGTGGCCATGGAACAACAGCCTGTAGAAGCAGATCTTGGAGTTTGGTTTTCAACATTAGTTTCTCAGTTTGCCTACTTTTGTTTAAGCAAAAATATTTGGTTGTTGCTTCAAAATTGTAATGAGCAAAAACACTGTAGAATCCAAGTAGGAAAAAATTGTAGATTAAAATTTGTTGGTTTTTGTCTGAGTGGACTCTTGACAACATGCTTACAAGTGATATAAAAGCTTTTATAGCATAGCCATTTAGAGAATTTAACAGGAAACCAGCTCTGCCCAATATTCTTCCATTCTTGTTTTGAAGCATAGAATTTTGTTTTTCACAGAAGTACTCCCTGAACCCAGAACTTATGCGAACCAGAATAAGGACATGGAAGAGGTCAAACAATTAACTTTGTGCATATCAAATATTCCCAAATCCACAATCAACATAAAGATGCCCCTCCCCTTATAAAATGTCAACTTTTTGAAACTTGAACGTTTTAAAGGATGGTTTCTAACTTACTGAAAAAAAAACCCCTGTTGGTTGCAGGAATGAAAATGTTGACCCATGCAACTGAGAGGATTGATGCTGTGGATGAAACAAATATGACCGTTACCTACACTGTAATAGAGGGTGAGATTATGAGCATATACAAAGTGTTCAGGCCAACCTTGAAGGTAATTCCGGAAGCTGATGCCAATTCTTGCACTGTAAGTTGGAGTGTTGAGTTCGAGCCAACAGGTAACGAAATTCCCCCCAGCAGAGCCAATTAAGGAAGCGGCAACCAGCATGTTCAAGACCGCGGAAGGATATCTGCTCACCACAGCTTGAGCATCAGCACATGAATGAACACTGGTTATTATAAGAGAGCTGTCTTAGTATAATAAAATAATGGGTCACAGTATTGATTGATATTTTGTACGCAGAACTGTTTTCCTCCTTGGAGGTCTGGAATATTTCAAGTTATTGCAACTTTGTTTTGGGGTTGAGAATGCTATCTGTAATTTAAAAGTGTTATAGTATTGATTGCACTAGCATTGTACTAGTAAATGTTTGGACAATCAAATGTTTTCCTGCTTGGAGATCTGGATTTTAAGTTATTGTTGTATATTTCATAATACAAAATTCCTATCCCTGTTTATCAAGTTTTATATCTATGCATGTATTTGGGGTTGTGCCGTAGAAACACCGGTGCCTCAGAAGGGGCACTGAAGATGGATCCACACTCCGCTCACATGTAAGTACTCCTAGAAATCCCCTCTCCACTGGATTTCGGTATGGATCTATTTATTTAACTGCACGTTCACATTCTAATTATTATAGTAATGGCTTGCGAGGATTGACTTTCAGACACATTTTTTTTTTTCATTCATTCATGCGATTCGTCTATTTTAACTAACTTGATTCTATTCTTCTACATACTTGTGCAGGTCTATTCTCTGTAACAACCGAGATCGATTCGGCAAAAGGTTAGTAGTTCCTTGCCTGTATTTCCTGTTTATTTCCGTGGCATGGCTGCATCTTCAAGATGGGTTTCTGAGCAAGATGAGTTCTTCTCAAGCGAGGGTGTTCGAAGATATCTACATGGATCTTTGGACGTGGTCTTCAATTCTCTAAATTGGCAATTGGCTCCCTGGTATGTTTGCATTTTCAAGATAGGTTTCTCAGCGAAATTACCTCCTTGTTTCGTCATTTTTTCCAGAGGAGCGTGAATCATTTATTGATTACGTATCTGCTTCTAATCAGCGGATATGTCTAAATGTCTTCCTTGCCATTTTTATTAGACCAGCGACAAGACCTTCCTGCCATTGCGAGACACAGCCTTCGATTATAACGTAGAGGGCGCATAAAGTACCTGGCTTTGTTATGCAAAAACTCGGATCAGATTGCCACTGAGGGAAATTTTAGGCAGAATTCCTTTCTTAATGCATCAAGCTTTTCAATTTTCATCAATTCTGTCAATATATGGAGTAAAAAAGATGGCTCTAATAGAATTTATTTTACGCAGCTTTTTGAATTTATGCTGAGGAAAATAATGGAAGAGCTTGAACGACGTCTTCTAAACCAAGGACAACAGATGAAGAAAGTATGCCTTATTCTCAATATTTGAGCCGTATTTTTTCGTTAAACTTGAGGAGTAGAAGTTTAGATTTTTCTCTGATGTTTAAACTTGTCATGATTTAATGATTTAATGACCACGATGAACAAGAATTAAGATGGGTTGTAAGCGTTACAAAATTAATACTAGCCGGGACCCGGGTGTATATGGGAATTTTTGTTTGTATTCAACTTGCCCAAGGTCTTATATTAACCACAAAGCAGATATAAAATTTCACAGCTGAAAAATGCAGTCAGAGAAGTTCTTGCACGAGAAGATAAGATTAGAGGCTCTTGCTGCTGGATCAGCAGAAGAAATCAAGGTATTCACAGGATATTTAAGCAAGATATCAGAAGTACTGTATTTAGGTTTTCTTGATTTCTTACATTTTATATTTGCTTTGGTCTGATGATTTTTTGTTTATGTGATTTGGCAGCTTCTTACAGATCAAGTACAAAAAATAAAGGTTGGTTTCCATCTTAGTTTTTGTATCCAAAATTTGTCATCTATTGTTCAGACTTTTATGCAGCTTGGCATCAATTAACATTAAAATGTTGAGCTCTCTCTTGGGGTCTGTACTTTCGGAAATTCACTGACTGCATGCTGATCTTTTTTTTTTTGCCTATAAATCAGACCTTGTATGCTTGAGGTATATTCCAAATTGCAGAATCTATAACCTTCTTCGAATAATCTAGAATTTTTACCCTCATTGAATAATCAGGTCGTAAGTTAATTTACTTTAATTAAAAGCAGATGTCTATGATAAAACCCTTGTGCTGATGGTGTTGGATAGGTAAATCCCCTCTACGGATAGAGGCGATCCCTACTAGCCCAACAGGGGTCTAGCAACAATTGAACAATGCTACACCGCAGGTTCCTAGTTGTAATTAA
>APFE031315631.1:0-46934 GCA_000404065.3 Pinus taeda | reverse complement strand
CAAAGGCAACCCTATTATTGTTCCTTGCGAGCTTGTGGGCTTTATCAGCCAATGCGTCGGATTCTTCCCCTGGATTTACAGATGAAGATCTCAAGTCTGAGGAACGGCTTCGAGAGCTTTATGATAAATGGGCACTTCAGCATCGGTCCACCAGAAGTTTGGATTCGGATGAGCATGCCAAACGATTCGAGATATTCAAAGAGAATGTGAAATACATCGACTCTGTGAATAAGCAGGATGGTACATACAAGCTTGGATTGAATACATTTGCAGATCTGAGTAACCAAGAATTTAAAGCCATGCATATGAAAACCAGGATGGAAAAGCACAGGAGCCTGCGCGGAGACAGAGGAGTGCAGGGTGGATCATTCATGTATCAAAACTCTAAGCACCTGGCAGCGCCTATCGATTGGAGAAAAAGGGAGCGGTTACTCCAGTGAAGAATCAAGGCCAATGCGGTATGATTTTCAAACATAGTTTCATTTCTTTTATTAAATTTTATGGTTTACATAATACAATGATGTAGAATAAATAGCGCATTAGTGATAACAAAAAATTATTGATATCCAACCTTTTAACGCTTACTTCTTTCTCACGTGATGTTTTGTATTCGATGTTTTGATATTGCAGGAAGTTGTTGGGCATTTTCAACTGTAGCTTCGGTAGAGGGCATTAACTATATCAAAACAGGGAAGTTGGTTTTAAAGAGAACCAGCTGACCTCTTCTGATTCAAATGGCATTCCAAGTAGTATAAAAGTGTCAGCAAGACGCTGAATACCTATACCAATTGGCCTATGTGGCATATTTGACAGCTTTGCAGTTCCCACAAGATAAAAGTTCACATCAATTATCTTATTGAGGTTGATAGTAATAGTTGATGTGACCTGCTTCAACAGTGCAATGTTAGATTAGGGGATTCACTCTACAAGATTAGGGGATTCACTCTACAGAGTCCATGTCATACTTTCTGAATCAACTCTCCACTTATGCTAATTTTCTCTGTAATGACCCTAATAAATCCTATATAATGAGATTTCATTTTGTAATATGATGGGATTTCACTCTACAAGATTGGTTTCAGTTTTACTTGTATTGTGGTATATGAAATTTCTTAGTTTTACTTGTAATAGGATGGGATTTCATTTTGTAATATCATGGGATTGCCCTCTGCAATATTTGCTACTAAATTTTACAATTCCAAATTAATAATCCTATCGGCCTCTCTTTGTACCTTTTGGGACAATTGCTAGTTAAATTATTACTAAATAATAAAATAACAAATATATATAACAAAACAAAACCAAACATGTGTTATCTACAAGGTCTTAAATTGTGTTTCATGTGGAGAAAGACTTTTTATCCTTAATTCGAAAAGAAACATCAATAAACAAATCTATAATAAGAGAGATTAATTGAACCCATGAGATGTAAACCAATTAGTTTATTTGGGATTTACTTTTTACTAGATCATAAGTAATAGAGAGATTAAAAATAAAAATCAACTTTAAAAAAATTAAACTATCCCAAAAAGTGACCCACTCTTATCCAATATTAATGCTAGCCATAACCTGTACTCAACTTAATTCTGTAAAAAAAAAATTACTCGAACAGAACAATTAAAGCCAATTATCTTTCAGAGATTCATGAACGTCCTTTTCAAGGAATCAAAGGGATACAATGCATCATGCTTAATCATTTATAAACAAATGTATAATAAGGAGAATTAATTTCAAGGACAATTTTCTTTAAAAGATTCATGTACATCTCGTTTTAAGGAATCAAGGGGAAATAATGCATTGTACTTAGTCATTTATCTTCGGCATCGTTATATAAAATAAAGTTCTTATATTTTAACTTTAAACCCATGATATTGATACGTAAACATTGTATTATTGATCTAATTTTGAATACCTTTATGTGCCATGGATTATAGTTAAAGTTGTGATATTAATAATATGTAAACATATTATTATTATTAAGATAATTTTAAATGCTTTTATTTGCCTTGGATTATAGTTGTGCTGAATCTTATTAGTCACTGTGATCTGGCAATGGTCAGGGACTATAGTAATTGATTTCGATGAGTTAATATTAGTTCGACCAAAATATTTAGTAAGTTTTTAGGCGTTGATGTGCTATGTCGTCTGCAGACCATATTTTAATTTTTTTCATGGTCTTATTTGGCGTCTTCCTGAGGCAGAGGGGTGATAATCTTATGTTATTTTCGGTTTATGTTTTTCATATTTCAAAATTGTTTCAAATTATAGACTAGTGCTAGCATTAGTCTAGCAATATTAAATGTTAGCCCAGTTTGGAAATGCCAGGGAAGATAAAGTTTCCATAAGCCATTTCTTAATCGCTGAAGTTGCGACGTCTTTGTGCAGTGTGGCTGAAATTGCCACATGTTAATGTGGTGCCATCTATAGAATGGGAGCTATCTTCACATTATCCAGGGTACTTGCCTGCAGAGCATTCCTTCTTATCCAATAACCCAGGTTCCAGGGCAGAAGAGAGTTGTGAAGTAGAACACAATAGGGAGAGTTATGAAGCAATGGGAGCTATCTTCGCATTATCCAGAGTACTTGCCTGTAGAGCCTTCCTTCTTAACCAGTAACCCAGGTTGTCCCTAATGCAGCTAATTGAGGCAAAAAATTGTCTCCCTTTCCATCTCTTCTTGCTTCTTATTAGCCTTAAGGGTATCGAGCCTTAGAAACTCCTGTTGTAGCTCTTCATGATGGCAGTATCACTGCTCAAGGGTGGGATTTCTGTGCAAAGGGCGCAGATTAGTTAGGTTACATCATTTCATGAAAATTCGCGGCAACATCAAGGTAATCTCCATAGGCTTTATTGGGTATATAGTTGTTTCTTTTTAAATTTAGAAAATGTTCTGATTGCAATACAAAGTAAGGGTTACAAGTAGTGTTGTTCATTACTAGTTACCTGGTGCCATTATTTAGATTGCGTGTAGACAGAGTCGCTTTCTTGAATTCTTGCTGGTGGACTTCCTCTTGCTACTTTTCCCTCAAAGTAAAATGGAGACAGAGTTATTTTTTTAATTCCTGCTCCTGGACTTGCTCTGTGTATATAGTACAAGCATAGACTTCATGCAATTACTGTAACAAGAATTATATTTCATATTAAAATGCGCAAATATGTTTCATATTAAAATCTGCATTTGGAGTGCAGCCATACAACAAAGTTCAAAAATCTGTGCTGATTCTCTTTGACATTGATTTAACAATGGAATGCATAGATAGAGTCAATGCCAATAATTCATTTAGATAAAACATCTTAAATGAAATGAACTTTACAAATATAAATTTCTATAATTCCTAATTACACAAGTCTTCTGCTAACTAAAAATACACTGGTTCTTTTTATTTGTGATTTTGGCCATTGGCCTTAGGCTCACAATCGACATGGTACCCTAGGACAGGAGCCACATTCTTGACAAGAAAAGTTCTTTTATTTTATGTGGCTTTAGTGTTTTCTTTGGGACTATGCTTTGATGCATTGTTTACAGAAACATTTAACACAACAATCTTTGAATTCCTAAGAGAGAGATTGACTATATCATACACGGTAATGGATTTTGTTTTTCACGAGAAAAAACACACCATCTTTTATTAATAAAACAAAAGATAGTTACAATTGCATGGTTCTGAGACCCAAATTTCTGGTTACAGAGCAGATCGAATAAAACAAAAGCTAGTTACAATTGCATGATTCTGAGACCAAAGTTCTGGTTACAGAGCAAATTGAGTGAATAAATCTATTAGAACTTGGTCATCACTAAATAATTGTGGTTAAATGGTATCCAAAATAAGATTACATAATAGATGTGTATTTTATCTGCTATTGCTAATTAACTGTTCATTTCCAAGACCTAAAATAGCACGCAAAAAAAAAACAAAATAAAACTTACTCTCGAGAGCAGACTGGCAGGAGAAAAACACTGCTCATTAGAGGATGACCTGGCAGGGATACCCTCTTGAATTGCTCTGGTAGTGTGTTGATATAGTTAATTCTCCCCAATGACTATTGTTGCATATTAGATGAATCTCCATTGTCTGCCATGGTTTCTGAGGGTTCTTTTTATAATATAATTGTTTTAGTCATCTGGGAGAAGAAAAGCTCCACTTCAATCCTCTGGTCTTGTAACATCTGCGAAGAAGATAAAGATCAGTGCACTGGAATCAGCCCATGACAGGTTGAAAGAACAAGACTACCTTCAAGCTTTTATAAGTAGCACTGTAGAAGCCCAACAAGATCTGAGAAGTCACACCAGCTAAAGAGCAAGGCCTCAAGTCTCAAAGATGAAGTCCACACTTACATGGAAAGTAGATTGGAAAAGCTGGATGTCTCAGATTAAACACTCAATCAGCTTGCCTCTGCTGGCCACGATTCCTGGGGGATTCTTGTTGTGCAGGCCTCTGAAGTTGCTGTCTTTGTTGATGGCGAGGTTGTCTCTACCAGCCAGCTTGCAATTGCCTTACCAAGAGGAGTAGTGGCATAAACAAAGGTGGTGGATCCGCTCTTTTCTGGTCCTATTCCCAGTCACTGATCGAATTCCAAGCCCAAATCTTGATCGAACTCGAATTCCAATTGCAGATCCTGAAAAATGCCATGATCAAATTCCAAGTGTAGATCATAAATATCCAGATGCAAAATATCAGGGCAGGCAAGTTGAAACAATCGTTGTTGTTGCGGTTGTGATTTTGATAAGCTGGTGTTTTTACATTTTTTATTTTCTCTTACCACATGGTTGTATTCTTCATAAACATAAAGACAGGTTTCATTTTCATGCTACATATTTCATTTCCGTTTTCTATGAGCATGCCATATTTCATTTTCAGTACCTTTCGTGTGATCCTGCTAGGCCATCAGTTTTGGGCTAAGTGGGTTGTTTACACATGTGATGGCGCCACCACTTGCATATTTGTTATTACTAAGAGCTACCTATCTAGAAAATTTGGTAAGGGAACATATCCTGACATTGAAATGAGCATTGGTTTCTGTTGGGCTATCTGATTACCTAATATCATGTGTCCTCTTCTCCCCTTTTGCAAGGGGAGTACGGAAAATGAAATGAAACAAGAATGATCCCATATTGTTGCTAAAACAAGCACTGTTATAGTGATGGCCATGACTTATTTTTCAAGGGCAAACTTCTGAAGTATTCACAATTTACACGCAATAAATGCATGTCCAGAGCTGACTTCAAAAGCTAAGTATAGGACACGTACACATAATTTCAAAATAACCCATACATTTGGTCAACTCGATTTTACA
Source organism: Pinus taeda (assembly GCA_000404065.3). Lineage (NCBI taxonomy): Eukaryota > Viridiplantae > Streptophyta > Pinopsida > Pinales > Pinaceae > Pinus > Pinus taeda. Next base: position 41,641 of record APFE031315631.1, on the reverse strand, counting down.
CGCAGTGCATTTCTGGAATGAAGTATGCAAATTTCTTTGCCAAGAAAAGATGGTTGTGTACATTTAATAATAGGTTTTTCTCACTTGCGATTCATTCCAGGGATAAATAAAGATTTGTACTCTTTAATAACGACGAGATGTATCTGCGGTTGAATTCAAAAGAGTATATTTTTTTAATGTTATATAGGTTTCAATCTTGTCCCAATTTTTTCCTCGGATGTAAGTAGAATTTTTGGAATTGTGTAACGAATTTAGGACGTGGTGGATATTGTTTACCTTTACTTTAATAAACAGAATATAAGCATGGAATGGAAGCCCAAAATCTATATATTATAGCAATAAAATCTATATTTATCATGGACCTCACAACTACCTCTTTAGTTGTATAAGCACAACATACTTCGATGCTCTTCGCTTCCATAAAGAAGATAAAAAAAGCATAATATCTTTACCCAAAAATAACATCATTGTAGCACAGTATCATTATAATATGACAAATTATCTTTATTATTATACATAGCAAAGAATTTCTGAGTCAAAGAAAGCTACTTTGACTGGCCAACTACCTGTAAACTTTGTCCAGGTGCCTGAGCAAGGTTTAGCTTTTGTTGCGGAGGACTTTGCGAAGCTGGATTTACAGGTGAAGCACCACACTGCTAAAGTGCCAACGTTGGAGGTGTAGATGACAATCACTGTTGTTGAGATGTTGTGACAAAACAGGTTGTTGTTGATGCTCCTGTGAGAGAACATGTGGTTGAGATGAAATAGCATGTTGCATATGAGAAAGAGGATATGGATGTGCTCAGCCAGGGGAACACTAAGAACTACGCACAGTCGTCATAAATGTTCGTTTTGAACTTTGTTTTGGAGTTGTGATATATGGTTCTCTTTTGGAATTTTGTAGTGTTTAAAATACCAAATTTATCTGATAAGTTTTTCTTTCATCCACAGGCCAAGAAAATATCATGATTACTTGCCTCTGAAATTTGAAGTAACAAAATAACAGAGGTAGAATGATTTACTTTTGCATCACAATTTTAACAATATTTTTATCTGGTTGCGTTTAGAGCAGTTGTCTAATCACGTGTGTCTAAATCTGGCAACCATACAGTCCTCAACTACCATGTCAGTGCACTTCAGGCAGGGACTAGCTGTCGTGCAGCCCGTCTTGTTTGAGTTTTTTTTGGATGAGACAATTCCTAAGATAAAGCATGGATTCTTGCTCAGGAGCTATAATTTTGAGAAAAGTTGTAAAGCTTTAAAGAAAACTGTACACATTTATGTGACTAATTTTATATGAGTTTTGATAAAGCATGGATTTTTATTTAATAGATATAATTTTAAGAAGAGTTGGAGAATAAAGTTAAATAGTTTTTATAAAATAATAACTGTTACGCAGTAATTTGTCACCCTTGGTCACCGTCCTTGTTACCCCCCGCTGTCACACATTGGAGGACACATTTACAGACCTGTGACCAGTGACATAACTTTAAAACACTTGCATTGAGGTCTCCTGAGTATGAAGTTCAATAACCCTGAAGACACCTTCTGAAGATTAACCTTGGAAAATGCCCTTTTTCCATTAGCGCGGGTCCACAGTGTCTGACCCGCGCCAATGGCTCAGTCCCTACAAAGAGGGCGCGCCCATAGACGCTCTTTCGTAGAGCACGGCCCGCGCCACACAATTTGGGCATGATTTTTGGCCAGCGCATGCTAGAATGCTTTTTCCTCCGTGACTCACCCAGTTCCCTGAAGGAAAAAGCCCATAAAAGCAGTCGGGCGTCGGCTTTTCTATCCAAGGCAACTCAACTCAATGGTTATTTTGGGACATTACCAAAAACTCAGAATGTGTCCACATACAATGCATATCTCCTCTCCCCCCATCTATAAAGGCCTGTCTCCCCATAATGAACGGGCTAGTTTTTGGGAGCGAGTGTTAATAGTGTCAAGAGTGAACAAGGTAGTGAGAGAGAGATAGTGTTGAGCTAAGAGCTGAAAGAGAGGTTATGCTGCCGGATTGTGGAGAGAGAAAGTGACTTTGCAAGACATGTCAGACTGACTGCCGACCCAGCTAGAGGAGATTTGCAGCGTCAAGCCTTAAGTGGTTGTAACTCTTCTCTCTTTTCTATTAATGATAAGCGACTGTTATTATGGTTCCATTCATGTGTTCTACTGGTAATATGTGAATTATATCCTGCTTGACTGATATATAGCTGTACGATTTCGGATTTTATGCTTGTTTGTGGGTTGTTCTTCATTTGTGCAGGTGTCCATGCGTGGAGCGCAAGGATAGCGACCGGCCAGAGCTAGAGGACAGGAGCGACACTTCTCCCATGGCAAACAGCGTTGGATCCCAGGTTGGTCTCCTTGATCGACTTTTAAATTGTATAGTTAGGAACTTGCATGCAGCGTGATTGATTGTTGCTAGACCCCTGTGGGGCTAGTGGGATCACCTCTGTCCGCAGAGGGGATTTACCTCCGCAACACCTCCCTATCCATAATATGGCTAACGTTCCCCTTCAAGTGGGAATCCACCTCTACCGCCCCCTCCAGGTGGGAATCCTCTTCTACCACCTCCTCCGGGTGGGAAGGAACCCCAACTCCTCTAGGAGCATTCCCTCTTTGGGTTGCACAGGATGTCATAGTAGTACCTGGGAGACATCATACCTTACCCAAGAATGCAGAAAGAGTATTTCCTAAATTCAACCTTGAGAGTGGAGACACTGCTGATAACCATATTCACTCTTTCTTCCTAGCCGTGCGCATGTTGGGGGTAGCCGATGAGGATGTGGTATGTCACTTGTTCCCTTTTACTCTGATTTGTGTGACCTCCACATGGTATTTTAGCTTGAGAATAGAATAAATCACCTCATGGGGTGCTTTTCAGCAGGCCTTCTTAGACAAGTTTGGCATGACAAAACACCCGCGGCCTTAGTTTTAGAACTATCCCGTTTAAAAATGGAAGCCAAAGAAAAAGTCAAGGATTTTAACATCCGGTTAAACACTTTGTTCAACAGAATCTCGACTAACACTAGACCTACTGATGAGGTGCTCATGGAATTCTACATCACCGCTCTCCCTATCCCTACTGCGATTTGGGTGAAGAGAAGTAATGCACAAACCTTACAAGGTGCTATTGATGAAGCAATAAAATTCGAGAATGAAATGATCAGTCTCACAACATCTCACCATAAGACCAAAGGAAAGAAAGCCTCTCAGTTATCCAAGAAGAATAATGGGAGTGATAACGAAGTGGCTGAGGTCAAAGAAAGGGACACCACAGATGTGGAAGGTTTGCATCGAATCATTAAGAAATTGACGAACACAGTCATCGATATGAAAAGGAACTCTAGAGAGAGTGTTAATGGGAATGGAGGAGATTATAAAAACATAAAATATTTCAAACCTTTCTATCATAAGAATACAGAAGATGGTCATGGTAAGCTTGTGTTGCCTATTCCACCCAATGAAGGGAATTTAAACATGGAAGAGTTGGCTCTTATCGGATCACTCCTTAACAATGAAGAACCTATAGTGGAGATGAGCCAGAACAAGAAAATGAGGAAGAATACCAAGTAGAAGAGCCCTTGGACAAAGAATCTCAAATCAATGTACTGTGGGATTTCTATACAAATGAGAATGATGACGATGAAGGAGATAGTATGACATAAATCCACACCAATGAAATCCACACATGAAGTAAAGGGCCACTTGCGAGCGTGATGAAGCCTGTAGACCAGATGAAGAAAGGTGTTCGCCCTTTGAAGGCATCTGCTCCCAAAGTTCCTGTTGAGAAGGGTATACCTAGTGTTTAGTCCAAGAATACTCCAGTTGCAAACTATCCAGAGAAAGAGAATGCATTTCCGACTGCAATGAAGGCGACTCAAAATGGTAAACTCCCACCTAAGAATTTAAAAACCTGTATGTTTACTATGCCCTACCCTGTTTATAACATTGATTACAATATTGTGGATGATCTTAATAAATCTCAAGCTCATATCACATACTTCGATTTGTTAAAGTTAACACAGCAAAGAGATTTGCTATTGAAAGCTATGAATGGACAAAATTGCAAATATCCTACCAATCCTAGTAGCCAAACTAATAAGTCAACATCCATACCTGTTAGTACCCCCAGTATAGCCCAAACACCATTAGCCATGGAATCCACTCTATCAAAAATGAATTGAACCCCCCCCAAGATATCAGTGCAGCCATGATAGGAAGGAAATTAAAATCCATGACTCCACCTTTCCTTATCACATTTGAAATCTCTTGGTAGATTCCGGTCTCTCGTCCACTGTTATGCCTTACGCTATTGCTAAAAGACTTCATGCAGTACCCGAGAAAACTGGAACTTGAATTATGCAACTGGACAAAACGAATTTGAAAGTAATTGGAGAATTGAAAGATGTGCCGATTCGGATGGCTGCCAAACCACAGTACACACAAGTCATTGACATAGTGGTAGTCGACATACCCGAGGCTTATGGAATGCTGCTTAGTAGGGACTAGTTAGCAAAACTGAATGAATATTTCTCAACTGATTGGTCCCATCTCTTGCTGCCTCAGAAGGGAAAAGGTGATATGCTGAGAGTTGATCGAGAAATATACATGAAGTATGTGGTGACAGAACTAAACAACCCCAATGAACCTATAATGTTTACCAACTCTATCCTTGGGAATTATAGTTTTGATGTTTGTGCCATGAAAACCTGTTTTTGAGAATTCCATGTAGAGACAATTGAAGAAACTGCAATAAACACACAATCAGAACCCCTCCCCTGCAATCCAACTGATGAATTATCCTGTATTATAGTATATGATAGGACTAATTTTGTAGAAAGTAGTTCAATTGATGTAACATTAGATTCTGTATTTTGGACACTCTATTTTGATGGCTCTAATTGCCTTGAAGGTGCAACAGGTGTTGGGAGCATTCTCATTGACCCACAAGGGAACCAACATCTGATGGCTAGCCGGTTGGAGTTCGTGTGCACCAACAACACGACAGAATACGAAGGCTTACTGCAGGGCCTGAAAAAGCCATTGATATGAAGGTAAAAGATCTTAAAGTTTTTGGTGACTTACAGATAATTGTGGACCAGGTAAGGAAAAGGATACATTGTAATTCACCACACCTGGTAAGATACCAACAAGAGGTCTAGAGCTTAATTAACAATTTTGAATCTTTTAATATCACATACATACCTCAAGGGAAAAACCAAGATGCCAATCTGATGGCTGGTATGGCTGCAAAATTTTTTCCTGATTTTAGATTAAAGAAGAATAAATATTATGTTGAATTGATTTTCAGAGCATCCATGCCTGATAACATCTCAAATTGGCAGGTGTTTGAAGATGACGAGAAAATCCTTGAGTTCTTGCACTACGAGAAGACATTCAAGAATGCAGTCATTGATGAAAAAGAGCATGATAGGCTTATGAATGAGAGGGAAGATGAGGAAATAGATCGGTCCAATAAAATTCCCAAGTCAGTTGTCAAGATGGAGCACTTGTATGACTTGCATGATAAATTCAAGAAGCTGACTAAATACAAAATGCATAGCTCATCCATGAAGTATGAATCGGTCAACCTTGGAACCAAAGAAGACCCCAAAACTGTTAATTTGGGCTTGGGGTGCTCTCCACAAGAAAAGTCCGCATTTGTTAAGTTGTTTAAAGAGTACAAGGACGTCTTTACATGGACATATGGCGACTTAAAAACCTTTGGTATCAACGTTATGCGGCATGTAATTCCTTTGGAAAAGGAGGCTAAGCCCTACCAACAAAAGCTTCGTAAGATGCATCCAAGCCTAGAACCGTTGGTGAAGAGAGAATTAAACAAAATGGTGGATGCTAAAATCATTTTTCTGGCCAGACACACCCACTGGGTAGCCAGTCTCGTGCCAGTAAGAAAGAAAAATGGAGACATCAGATTATGTATCGATTTCATAAACCTGAACAAAGCATGGCAGAAAGGTAAATATACTGTCCTTTATATGGAACACATTCTTCAGTGTGTTTCTGGGTCTAAAATGTTGTCCCTATTAGATGGGTTTTCAGGATATAATCAAGTGTTGGTATATACTAGGGATCAAATTAAGACAAACTTCAACACTAAATGGGGTACTTACGCATATCGTAAAATTCCTTTTGGACTTATTAATGCGGGCGCCACATTCCAGAGAGCTATGGACATAGATTTCCGAGGATTGATTAATAGATCAGTAGTAGTGTACATGGATGAAATGACTGTGTATTCGTATGACAAAAGGGATCATATCTATCACCTGAAACAGATTTTCGAAAGATGCCAAAGGTATGGAATATCGTTGAATCCCAAGAAGAGTGTTTTCGCAGTCACAGAAGGGAAACTACTGGGTCACATCCTCTCTAAAGAAGGGATTGCTTTTGATCCCGAAAGAATAGAGACCATCATGAGAATACAACCCCCTTGTAAATAAAATGGCAATGTAATCTTTCTTCGGGAAGAATAATTTCGTTAGGAAATTTGTCTCAGGTTTCATAGAAATAGTGCATCCCATGCAACTAATGATGAAGAAATATGTTGTGTATAAGTGGAGTGATGAAGCTAAGAAATCATTTCAGTGAATTAAGGAAGACATCGCAGAAGCTCCTGCATTGGTCAACCCCAATTTCGACAAGAAATTCTTCTTGTACACTTTTTCTTCTGATGTTTCATATGTCGCAATCCTCACTCAAAAAAATGATGATGGCAACGAAGTCCCTATTTCTTATATGGGCTCTAATCTTCAGGGAGCATAACTGAACTACCCAAACGTGGAGAAACAAGGCTTTGTGGTTTTTAAAGCCGTAAAACACTTCCACCCTTATTTATTAAAGGCCGGGACTAAAGTAATCGCTCCCCATCCTGCTATAAGAGCCCTCTTTGTGCAGAAATAAATGGGTGAACGAAGAGGGAATTGGATAGCCACAATTCAAGAATTCGACCTCGAGATTAAACCAGTGAAGATAGTTCAAGGGTAGGGATTGTGTAGGCTAGCAACAGAAGCCTTGGCGGATAAAGAAGGGGCATCCAAAGAACTAGAAGCACAGAGCATGAAAAATGCACAAGTAGAATTTAGGAGGAGCCCCTATGGATTACTGAGACGCTGATGTGTGAGTGTGAAATGTCAGAAGCCCTTTTGGATCCTGAGTCATGGTATTACGACATACGCTTTTATCTCACACGGGGATCATGTCCTGAACACATGGATGCATCACAAAGGAGAGTGCTCAGATTGAAATCTAATCAGTATCACTTGTCCAATGACGCATTATACAAAAAAAATTATGATGAAATCTGGCTGAGGTGTTTGGAAAAGGATGATGCTGATCATGTCTTGAAATAAATGCACGACAGCCCAGCAGGTGGTCACTATGGTAGAGAGACCATTGCTCACAAAATATTAAGAGCTGGATATTATTGGCCCACAATGTTTAGAGACTCGCATGCCTACGCTAAAAAATGTAAATTATGTCAAACTACTGCAGGACGAGAAAGAAAGCCAGCTAATCCCCTCAGGCCCGTTATGATTTATCGCCTGTTCGAGCAATGGGGCCTAGATGTCATAGGCGATATCACTCCGAACTCTTCACAACAACATAAGTATATACTCACGACGATCGACTACTTCACCATATGGACCGAAGCCATCTTGCTTCGGAAGGTAAACGAAGACGAGGTAATATCATTTATCAAGAAATTTATTATGAACCGGTTTGGCATCCTTGACGCTCTCATACTTGACAATGCTTCATACTTTTCATCACTGAAATTGACTGAATTTGCTATTGATAAATCAATTCACATAAGGTATGCATCAAAATATTACCCCCAGGGAAATGGAGTTGCTGAGTCCTCAAATAAAAACCTCATCCGCATAATCCATAAATCTGTTGCTGAAAACCAGCGGAATTGGCACAACACTCTAACAAATGCCCTTTGGGCCGATAGGGTCACCCCAAAAGTAGCATTAGGAAACTCCCCATACTTCCTTGTCTATGGACAGGAAGCCATCTTGCCTCCCAACGTTACCCTTCCCTCTTTACAGCTCTCCCAAGCTTCGAGAGGGAGCCCTTTAGCCTTACTTCAAAAAAGGATTAACTAACTAGTGAGGTTGGAGGAATTGAGAGATCAAGCCAAAAATAAATTTAGAAATCACCAAATGATTGTAAAGAGATGGTTTAATCGTCATTTGGCAGGAGATAAAGATTACCAAGTAGGAGAGCTACTCTTGAAATGGGACAAGCTGAGTGAGCCAAAGGGTAAGCACACGAAATTCCAACACTTATGACTGTGATCGTTCCAAGTTGAAGAAAAAATTGGTTAGGGAACTTATAGCTTGAAAACTTTACAGGGAGAAACTGAAAAACTCCCTGTTAATGGCCAACATGTTAAGAGATACTTCCAATAGCCACCACATGGTGGTTACCTCATGAGTAGGTTAGAATTCATTTTATTTTGTTATTAGCTTAGTTATATTTTCGTCCCTTCCATTCTTGTTGTTTCCGCAAAGTTTATTTTCCTTCTGTTTTGAATTTCACTCCTTTTCAACCAACTGATGTCGTTCCTCCAGTCTCGTTTTCACCTTTTATAACTCTCTTTAGATTACCCTCATTCACCACCTTTAGCTTTTGCCTCCCTCATTAACCTATTGATGAGTCTACTGATCCTAAATCCATCATTACCTTGAAAAGAAAACAAACTTTCAATGAGCCCATAAGAACTGGAAAATTAGCGGTGGAATTCAAATTGAAGTCACTCATTAGCATCTGTTGGGAACTAGGTAGGATCTGTTGATAACCTGGATACCTAGAGCATGTAGGGGCATCTTTATAAAATGAAAAAATGTCTAACCACAGCTGGGATAGCATGGAGGAATGATGCATTTTAAAATCCCACTCAAACGTAGCCTATACTTGCTTATAAGGTTTGCAGTTATTCTCCATTGGTCCTGTCCACCACACTAAGCTTCCAATACCTGTCATCTACAAGTAAACCTCCTTTCATGGGCTAAGCTCATTGTCATATACCCTGTGGAAAATCCAATTGTGCTGTAGTCCTTGTGCCTGAAACTGGAAGGACTTATTTAAAAGAAAATGAAATGTCGAGTCCTTGTGCCAATCTAGAAGGATAGGTTGTTTGGGAAGCCGGTTGGAGTAGGGATTGTTACTGGGCTTAGAGTATCGATTGACACAACAAGCCCAACCTTGCTTAAGCGGTTTAAAAATATGACATGATCCATGACCGTGCCCCATTCAATCATATGAAAATATAGCACTAAAATTCTTATATGAAGTGCAGATAACAACATCTACATCAAGTTTGATGAGCAATAAAGAGCTGAGGTACACACCTAAATAGGTATTGACAGACCAATGATGGCCCCGAAAGGATTTTTGAAAGTAGAAAACATGTAAAGGAGGGTCAATAAATCCCATAATACTACCATTGGAGAATGCTTGTCAAAACCCTATCAGTAAATTGAAGCTATTTGTCTTTATCCCACCTAAAGCAATTAATGTTGAAGTGGAGCCCATGCCTGTCCATGTATACAGTTTGCATTTCAAGACACCCTGATGTTCTATTGATCCAAGGTTTATTTGGAAACAGAGATAATTAGTTCACCCAACAGTTCTCCATTTGTTGTGGCCACAACCACCATCCTATTAAAACCTTCCCTGGTAACAATTTTGAATGGGTCCCCTAGAAGTTTGATCTTTCACTTCTCCGAATGATAACTCTCTAAATGATCTATTTCACCCTAGGGATTTTAAGTCTTTGCTGAGTCAAATCCTGAATTTTGAATGGTTAAGGCCTCCTTAATAAATTTCTGCTGCATGATTCATATATAACCCTTTCTATCCCTTCATTCATATCCTTGATCGGGACTTTTTCAACCCTCAAAACCTCCCACCGCATCCTTATTTCTATATCAATGCTTTGATAATAGAAATACTCTACAACATGCATAACTTACCCTTTTCGCTTATCGCAATCAACACTGATACATAACGCTCACCACTATGCACCGGACCCGATGACATTATTAACCATAACACATATTTATTTTGGGTTTGGAGCCCATCACATATCACAATCGGTAGAGTCCAAGGCTTGTATATGAGGCGCACTATGATCTACCAGACCTGTTAGGATCATTAACCATAATATATAAATTTTCGGGTCCACTTCCCCTAATCGCAAGTCGCAATTGGTGGAGCCCGGGGCTTATACATAAGGCGCACCATGATATATCGGACCCACTGGGACTATTAAACGTGGTATATATATTTTTCGGGTCCGACCTATCGCTAATCACAGTCCGTAGAGTCCAGCGCTTATACACAAGGTGCGATACCATATGGCGGACTCGCAATAATTATACGCCTAAGAGCATAATATTTGAAGTCCAATTTTATGGTCAGGATGCGGGTTTTCCCGTGCTTTCTTGTGTATTCGATAAAATGTTGTGATCTGGGTTTTCGAAGGAAAATATGATAGGGGTGACGTTGCATGTGATTTCCCATTGCAATGTGCGATTGTGACTCAATTGTAGCACAACCTTAGCTGAACCAGGGGCCGATTCTTTCACACTCGCTCCTTTTGATTTCATTATGCCTTATCATTTTGTAAAGTTTTAATGATGGCAAGAGTTGTTCTTTGGCATTTGTACCACATGTTTCATAATTATAAAGCTAATGTTAATTATCTCTGCAAGCAAGGAGTAAAAGACACATGAGCGGATCCGAAAAGTTCATATATGCGGGTGTGTTCTGTTCAAAGATCCGGCCTTAGGCTTTCTCGTTCAGGTTTCCACGCGTTGCCTGTGTATTCCGAAAATGAATATTGTCCTGAGTTTCATCATGAAGAGATGACATGCATTCATTCTCCTTTTCATCGACATCTATTTATTTCACCAGGAAATGAAACGTTGTAGGAGTTATGCCCTTTACGTGTCATAGGTTACACCGATTGTTCTGCGTCTGTATATTCTGATTGGTATATTGAAAAGAAAAGGGGAGGTGAAAATTTCAGGGAATACCGAGGGTCACTTCCTTCTGCATAAGTATTACCGCTGGAGATGAGAAGAGGAAATTTTTTTTTTTTTTGGGCAAAACAAATTTTGATTTATTGTGAATAAAGAAGACTGTTTGGGTCAATAAGGAGCATTTTTTTATGTGTTTGGAATCAAGGTGTTGTTGCTGGCATAAATATAAATGTGTTTTGTTTTGTGCATACTGATAACGATACAACTTATGATTAGCCTTGGTTATTTGAATGTAATTCTTTATCATAGTTAACTCATGAGCAGTCCCTGATTTGAAACTATGTTAAACATTAGTTGCAAGTTTATTTGTAGGAACATGAATGTGCATTCCTGTGTGAGAAATTAGATTTCAATTAAGCTTTAATACAACCTTGTTTATCCGTGAACTCAGTAATTTACTCATTTGGACTTGGAATCTATGCATGATGTTTAATCTCTTGTTATGCTCTTGTAGGATAGATTAGAATAGTTAGGACTAGCATAAGTAGTAAGAAGTAGTGTAGATAGGATTTAATACATATAGGTTAGCTGTTTCTTTTGTTGATTTAATTGAATTCTCCCTCCAGTAAGCAATCTCTCAACACCTATAACAATTTAGGGGATCCTTTAAAACCCGTTGGAGCTAGCCACCCCAAACGAAAGTAGATCTAATTGGGGTCTGTGATTGGGTTAGTTCCCCTTGTTGGTATAGCAAAAATTCGCCAGTGTCAAAAAGATGATTTGTACCATTGTTCATACTCCCTCCCACAAAAAACCCATGATAATTTTTTTGTGGAATCCAAAGACTTCATCCATGGTGAGGTTGACAGGCTCAAAAATCCCATTCCTGCACCAGATGCTTTCAAAGAAGGAAATATGGATAATATCTCCCCTACCACAAAGATTAACATTTTGAAATAACCAGGGGTTGAATAAAATATCACCTTGGGGGAAAATTTTCCCAGGAAGAAATTGAATCTCACACCAAGTTATTCAAAGAATTATGTGATGTTTTTGCCTAGTCTTATTCCAAAATTCCCACACTTAATCCCACCATTATTGAACATCATATTGACACTTGGCCCGATGTTATTCTCATTCGCCATAAACAAAGGCCTATCCATCCTTCCAAATGAGATGCTATTAAAAGCTAAAATCGATAAGCTCAGGTAGGTTGGCTTCATTTATCCCATTGAGTACACCACATGGGTGTCCAATCTTGTTCCTGTTCTAAAGAAACAAGGCATCATTCATGTTTGCATAGACTTTCACGATCAGAGCAAAGCTTGTCCCAAAGACAACTTTCCCACACCTTTCATAGAACAAATCATTGATGAGTGTGTGGGGCATGAGGTCCTTTCCTTTATGGATGGATTCTATGGATACAACAAGGTACATATTTGTTATGTTAATCAACTTAAAACCTCCTTCACTAGTCCTTAGGGAATTTTTTCCTATCGAGTCATGCCTTTCGGTTTAAAGAATGTTGGAGTCACTTTTCAGCATTCCATGTCCTCCTGTTTCCACAACCTGGCTTATATTATCCTTGCATATCTAGAAAATCTCACTCCTCATTCAAAACTTCGGTCACAACAACTTGTTGATTTGCGTACCATTTTCCTCCAATATTGCAAGTATAACATTCGCCTCAATCCCCTTATGTATGTCTTTTGCGTTCGAGACAGGCATCTTTTGGACTTCATTGTGTCCAAAGATGGTATTACGCTTGTTCCTCTCAAACTTCAAGTCATTCTCGAACTTCCTCCTCCTTCTAACATTCACTAGTTACAAAGCCTCCAAGGCAAGGCCAACTTCCTTGGTCAGTTTATTCTAAACTATGCCACCACTGCCCATGGATTCGTCAAACTCCTTCACTCCAAAATTCCTTTTGTTTGGGATGAACAAGATCAACAATCCTTTAATGCCCTCAAGTGTACCCTCACTTATCCTCCCTTGATTAGCCCATTTTAACTTTGAGAGGGACTTCATCTTGTACATCTCAGTTTCCACCTATTTGGTTGTCAGGGTCCTAATACATGAAGATGCGACCGGGAATGAACACGTCATTTATTATGTCAGTAAAAAACTTAGCAAATCCCCCGTATCTTATTCCCATGAAGAAAATGTGTCCCTGATTTTTTTGTTCTTTGTTGGAAAACAATGTCATTATATCATCACATGTACCACCAAAGTTGTGACTAATTCCAATCCCATGGACTTCCTATTTAGTCGATGGATCATTAATGCGAAGTATGTTTGTTGGACCATTATCCTCCAAGAATTTGATCTAGAATTTGTCACACCCAAGAGAAAGAAAGGATTAGCCCTTGTTGAGTTCATTTCTAATATGCCTATTGGTGTGTTAGATCTATCGGTAAATGATGACCTTCCAGATGAACATTTGTTCGCTCTTACCTCTTATGGTCCTTGGTGTGGCAGTTGTTAGGGTCCAAACCTAACCCCTTTATTTATGTAATAGGATCGAGTCATAGTTATAGTTAGTTAAAGAGTTAATGAATCCCATATTAATAATTGTAAGTGGTTGACCGGCATTTAAAGAAAGGGATCACAGTTAGTTGCAAACAGGCCATGGTATTAGATAGATGGTATTGAGAGAACCATGGTACTGACCCATGGTGTTGCATATATGAATCCTATATAAAGTATAGAGACTCCCCATTGAGGAGTGTCGTGTCCTATTTTGGAATCGAGCTCTACTCTATTGGAGGTTTCCCCCTCAAAGAGGCAAGTAAACATTGCTTTCATCTTTGAATAATAAGATACTTGTTGTTTTTTTCTGATTTTGTTTTGTGTTCTGGGTTGTTTTCTCCATATATTTTGTATTTTGGCATCTTCTCATGGGTCAAGAGCATAAAAAGTGGTATCATAGCGCTTTCTAGGGCCGGTGGTATCTCCATTTTTAGCATAAATTTTTTTAGGCTAGAGACGTGTTCCGACGTCTTTGAACCATGGGATCTGTCGTTGAGCGCATAAACCTGCAGATTTGGGGAGGCATGCATGCGAGCAATACAAGAGGTGGTCACGTTTGTTGGACTCCCTTGTAACCCCTGTGGGTACCCCTTCGAGTAGTAGCACATTAGACAGAACCGCGCACAGACTGTCTTCCATGTACCCTCTGGGTATATCGGAAGCCCCCTAGGCTCACCTGAAACCTCGCCTTAGATAATCTGTCGGTCGTCTTACTGCTACAGTACACCGAGAACAACACTCGGGGATATTACTCGCGCGTACGATAGGTAGTCAGATAGTACGACTAAGGGTACGGTTGATCCTCCTTAGTTAGTGCCCTGGAAGATTGCGCTGAGTACTATTGTTGAACCCTTATGTATATTGCGATTTGTAGCACCTAAAACTCCTTGAGACCATAGTTCCCTCGTCTCTTTGAAGATCGCCCATTATCTTCTTTTCCAAATTAGATCTAGCAGTTGGGGTTCTGTCGCCATCGCAACAATCAAATCCACCAGTTGAGGGTCTACTGCCACAATACCATTCAGATCTAGCATTTAGGGTTCTGTCATTGCTGCAGTCCAACTTGCATTCAGCAGTTGAGGATTTCGCAGGCAAATTTGACAATTTGTGCAGGGAGGCTTATGGCTCCTATACCTTGGAGCGATTCTTGTAGGACATTGGGCAAGATTGATTTTTCTAGAAATTGGCCACTGCCGTATCGATAAGCGGGGAGTAAAACTCCATTCGGAGTCTAAGGCCTTCCCGGGACGCTTATAAGAAACTTAGCCCATAAGAATTAGGACAATGAGCTGATCAAGGTGGTACCATTCACTTGTCAACTTCAATTTTCGAGTGGTCCCAAATTTTTTCAAAGTGACGACAAGTGACCAGGATCTGTGTATGGTAGAAACCAAAGCTCAAGGCATGGCCAATGAAAAGATCGAGAGCCTTGAAAAATAGTTGGATTCTTTCAAGAGCCTAGCAGACCATATGCAACAATTCATGGACACATTCACAAGGTGCAAGTCGGGGTTGCAATTGGAGGCACATGGGTTTAATGAATACCTTGAAGGAAAATCTAGCCATCATATTCACTTCCATGGAAATCACCAACATTCCCACCCTCGACCACCCAAGTTGGACATGTACAAATGTGATGGCTCTAATCCGGTAGTGTGGGTAGCACAAATGGACCAATATTTCACTCTGAATGATATCGTAGATGATGAAACTAAAATACGTGTGGGAGGCCTTTACTTGGACCAAGAGAGATGGCAATGGTGGCAGTGGCATTGGAAATGCTATCCCAGGAAAATTACTTGGCAGGTGTTCTCAAAATCCATTTGTGACCGCTTTGACTACAAATCTAAATTTTTGGGTCATCTTACTAAGCTCCGACAAATAGGCATAATAAAAGACTACATTGTAGCCTTTGAGATATTGTCCATCCACATAAAAGGTCTGGGAGATGAATTCTACTTGGAATGTTTTATAAGTGGTCTCAAAGAATCCATCCAATCCCATGTCCAGATGCACCACCCTCCCACATGGATGAACACTCGCAAAAAGGCTATTGAAGTGGAACATGCTTTAGCTACCGAGTCACCTCATCCAAATTTCATAGCCAAGGGACGCCCCAGCCAGGCTCATGGCACTACCCAAACACTTAAGGTTCAAAAGGTGTCCCCCACAGAAATGGCTAAAAGAAGAAAATAGGGATTGTGTTACTACTGTGATGACAAATACTCCCTGGGGCATAAATGCAAGGAACCCAAATTATTCCAAATTGATGTTATTGATCACAGCTCATCTAAGGAAGCCCCAACCCTTGAAGGACCAGAGGAGGAAGATGAGGGCACCCAACAGGAAAATGAGCTCCAAGCTATGCCAGAAGAACCAATTATCTCACTACATGCTTTGGCAGGCATTTTTGCACCTCAAACTCTCAAAATTAGAGGTTTTATTAAACATCGCCCTGTAGTAGTATTGGTTGATAGTGGCAGCACTCATAACTTTATCCATTAGAGAGTCGCTGAAGCTGTTCATTGTTTTGTCAGGGTAGTCTCTAATTTCCATGTCGATATTGCTGATGGGGGGACAATGAAATGTGAAGGCCGCTGCGAAAATATCAAGCTTCAAATGGGAGATTACCACCTAAAGACCCACATGTTTGCCATCAACATGGGTGGTTATGACATTGTCTTGGGTGTTGAATCGCTTCGCACACTAGGCCCAATCACAATGGATTTACAGGATTTATATATGAGTTTTAAGCAGAATGACCACATGCATACCCTCCGTGGACTCTAGGCAGGTGCTCCTTCTATCATCAGCTCGCATCAAATGGAAAAGTTTTTGAAGAAGAGCCATCATGGAGTTATTGCCCAATTTAATGCCATCCAGGCCATCG
Organism: Pinus taeda; assembly: GCA_000404065.3. NCBI lineage: Eukaryota > Viridiplantae > Streptophyta > Pinopsida > Pinales > Pinaceae > Pinus > Pinus taeda. The sequence continues at coordinate 25,204 of APFE031315631.1, read as the reverse complement.
AGCCCACTACTCTTCATATTCATCCTGAGATGCAACATGTCTTTAATTACCACCAGCGGGTCTTTGAAAAACCTAAAGAGCTTCCACCCTCTAGAGGGGAACATTATCATAGCATCACTTTGGTCCCAGGGGCACAACCACCGAATGTTTGCCCATATAGATATCCTTTCACCCAAAAGAATGAAATTGAAAGAATCATCAAGGAACTCCTGGAAGTCGATGTCATTCGTCCTAGCATTAGTCCTTATTCATCACCAGTGGTCATGGTGCTCAAGAAACATGGGGAATGGCACATGTGTCCAGACTTCAGGGCCCTCAACAAGCTCACGGTAAAAGATAAATTTTGTATCCCGGTTGTTGATGATTTGATGGATGAATTGAATGGTTCTCAATTCTTTACTAAGATAGATCTTCGCTCGGGCTATCACCAAATACGCATGAAAGAAGTAGACATTCCTAAGACTTCTTTCCAAACTCATGAAGGCCATTATGAATTCTTGGTCATGCCATTTGGTCTTTGTAATGCCCCACCCACTTTTCAGAGCCTCATGAATCACCTGCTCAAACCATATCTCAGAAAATTTGTCCTTGTTTTCCTTGATGACATTCTCATCTACAACCTCACTCGAGAAAAACATCTTCAACATGTAGACCTGCTCTTGCAACTTCTCTGGAAGCATAAATCATTTTTAAAACTGTCCAAGTTCTCTTTTGGCATGGAAGAAGTCGAGTATTTGGGCCACATTATGGGTCGTGAAGGTGTCAGGGTGGATCCCAAAAAGATCCACGCAATGCAGGATTGGCCCCAACCAAAGACCTTGAAGAGTTTGAGGGGATTCTTGGGTCTCATAGGCTACTATCGCAAATTTGTCTGCAATTATGGTCGCATTACTAGAACCCTTACTAAACTTCTCAAGAAAAATTCATTCCTATGGACTGATGAAGCACAATAGGCGTTTATGGCTTTCAAACAGGCCATGTGTTCCACTCTCGTATTGGCACTACCCGACTTCACCAAATCTTTTGTGATTGAATGTGATGCTTCAGGTACTGGTATTGGGTTGTCTTAATGTAGGAAGGTCGACCCTTGGCTTTCACCAGCCAACAACTAAGTGGGGAACATCTGGGACAATCTACCTATGAGAAGGAGATGATGGCCATTTTACATGAAGTAGACACCCGGCGACCATAATTATTGGGACGGCATTTCCAAATCCACATAGACCATCAAAGCCTCAAATATTTTTTGGAGCAACATCTATCCTCGTCCCAGCAAAATAAATGGTTGGCCAAAATGTTGGTATATGATTATGAGATAATTTACAAGAAAGGGTGCAAAAATGTAGTAGCGTATGCTTTATCACGCCAATTTGAGGATGACAACACCCTACTATCAATCTCTTTCCATTCCAGATTGGATTGAAGAAGCCCGCAAGGAATGGTTTTCACATCCCTCTCTCTCCCAACTCATTAATAACTTGAGAGCAGATCCTAATTCCACAGTGGGATACTCTTGGAAGGATGAGATTCTTCACTACAAGGATAGAGTGGTGATATCGCCGACATCCACCCTTAAAATGCGCATTTTGGTAGAGTTGCACTCATCCCCCATTGTAGGCCATCCAGGCTTTCAGAAGAATTATACTCACACTCATCGTTCCTTCTTTTGGACAGGAATGAAAACTAACATTCTTACTTTTGTCACTGAATATGATGTAAGTCAATGCCACAAAGGAGAAATAGTCAAGCCCCCAGGCACCTTACAACCATTTCCCATCCCTGCCTCAATCTGGATGGATGTTTCTATGGATTTCATTATTGGTCTTCCGAAGTCAGGTAACAAGTTAGTCATCATGGTGGTTGCGGACAGACTTTATAAATATGCTCATTTTTGTGCCCTACCCCACCCATTTACCCCCACTTTGGTGGCTCAATCTTTCAAGACCAGATCTTCAAACTGCATGGCATGCCCACTTCCATTGTGTCTGATCGTGACCCAACCTTCACTAGTGACTTTTGGCAAGAAATTTTCAAGCTACAAGGCACCCAACTCCAACTAAGTACTTCCTATCATCCCTAAACTGATGGTTAGATTGAAGCAGTCAACAAATGTTTGGAGACCTACCTAAGGTGCTTCACTTAAAAAAAGCACCATCAATGTGTACAATGGTTACCTCTAGTTGAATGGTGGTATAATACTAACTATCATGCTGCCACCAAGATGACTCCATATGAAGTAGTGTATGGTACGGTGCAACCATGCTAGCCCGTCTCAAAGATAATCTCCATCAAGCTTAGAATCACATGAAGTAATAGGCAGACCAACATTGTTTAAAGCGCACATTTCAAGAAGGGGATAAGGTATTCTTGAGGCTACAACCATACAAGCAAACATCACTCAAAGACAAGGGTTGTCAGAAATTAGCTCCAAAATTCTATGGACCATATCAAATACTTCAGCGCGTTGGAGAAGTAGCCCACAAGCTAGCCTTGCTACCAACTGCAAAAATCCATCCCTTCTTCCATGTATCATGCCTCAAGAAAGTGGTGGGGAACAATTGCAAAATTCAAACTAATCTACCTAAATTAGATGAAGAAGGCTCACTTTGGCTCCAACCTGAATAGATCCTCAACACATGAGAATGACTCTGCGTGACCGCATGATCAAGGAAGTCCTTGTCAAGTGAAAAGACACCTTTTCAGAAGATGCGACATGGGAACCAACCACTATTCTTCAGTAGTTCCCGCAGCTTCAGCCTTGAGGCCAAGGTTGTTTTTTATGGGGGAGGGCATGTTAGGGTCCAACCCTAACCCCTTTATCTATGTAATAGGGTTAATTCATAGTTATAGTTAGTTAAAGAGTCAATAAAGCCTGTATTAAATTGTAAGTGGTTGACCTGCATTTAAAGAAAGGGACCAAAGTTAGTTGCAAACGGGCCATGGTATTAGATATATGGTATTGAGAGAACCATGTTACCAACCCATGGTATTGCATGTATGAATCCTATATAAAGGATAGAGACTCCCCATTGAGGAGCATCGTGTCTTATTTGTAATCGAGCTCTGCTTTGTTGAAGGTTTCCCCCTCGAAGAGGCAAGTGAACATTGCTTTCACCTCTGAATAATAAAATACTTGTTGTTTCTTCTCATTTTGTTCTGTGTTCTGGGTTGTATTTCTTCGTATATTTGGTATTCTGGCATCTTCTCGCAGGTCAAGAGCATAACAACAACATCCTTACCTATTTGCAACCTAGAAATTCCCCCCATCTTAATCGTGTTGTTAGGCGATGTATTCGACATTAATCCCCTCGATATCTCCTCGTTGATGACGATCTTTATCATCGCAGTGTCAAAATTGTCCTTCATCATTGTCTCACCCATGCTGAAGTTGAGTAAGTTCTCAATTCCTATCATAGTGGTGCTTGTGGTGGTAATCTCTCTATAATGGCCACCTCCCGATGAATCATTTATGTTGGATACTTTTGGCCTTCTCTCTTTAGTGATTGCATTGTGAAAGTGAAACATTGTCCCAATTTTCAATTATATGCCCCAATGGCTCGATCTCCACCCGATCCCATCCATCCTATCATCGTAGCTAGTCCTTTTTGTAAATGAGCCACTAAGTTTATGGAGTGTCAACCTCCATCTGCTAATAACCATAAGTACATTATTGTGGTCATTGACTATTTCACCAAATATGTTGAAGCCATTCCCACCTTCAATAACACCGCAATTATTTTAGCCTTATTCCTATTTAACCATGTAATCACTTGATATGTGTTTTGAAACAATTGATTTCCGACCAAGGCTGACACTTTCAAGATAAGATCTAGTGTGATCTATCATCATTGTTGGGATTTGAACACCAATATTCGTCATCTTATTACCTCGAAGGTAACAAATAAGTTGAAGTTGTCAATAAAATCCTTAAAACCATGCTTTAGTGATTGATGAATAAACACAAGACTAACTAGAACCTTATTCTCTTCCCTACATTGTGGGCTTGTAGAACATTTGTTAAAATTTCGACCGAGTTCACTCATTTCCACCTTATTTATGGACAGGAGGAAATCTTACCAATCGAGTGAGAAATCCCCTCCCTCCACCTTGTTGTTGAACTCCTCCTGGACACACAACCTTTAAAACAAAGGCTCATCATTCTTGAGCTCACCAACGAAGACTGTTGTGTTGCATTTCAAACAATTGAAGCAGCCAAAAAGTGCACCAAAGCTCAGTATAACCATAAAGTCCACCCTCAATCCTTTCATGGAGGAAACCTTGTTCTTGTCTATGACCAAGCTCATGATGTGTTAGAGCATGGTAAGTTTGAAGAATTATGGCTCAGTCCTTACATCATTCGTAAGTGTTTGGGACAAGGGGCATACCTTCTAGAGGGACCAAAAGGAGAAATCCTTCCTAACACTCACAATGCACTCTATCTGAAGAAATTTTATCCATGGCAATTCCCATTGGAATGCATTTCCTTTTTTCTTTTCTGCATTTAGGTAGCTTGCATCCCCCATTATATCATTTGTTATCTTCTTGTGCCTTTCAAATGGGTCATCCATGCCACATATCAGTTATGTCAATGGTGCGAGTCTCTTCTCTAGGAATCTAGCCTTAGTAACTTGGGCCATTTTTTACCCCTTTGAATTCGGTAGTCCAATCCAATGACATATGCATCGGATTTGCCACCAATAACCAAGTCTAATATGATGCAGCGATAGGTTTGTTAGCCGATTCCCTTTATCATCACATCCTCCACCTCCATGTTTCTCTTGATTCCTTGTTGTTGATCATGCAATTGAATGGCATTTATCATGTGTGTAATCTTGTCCTCTTTAGAAAATATCTATGATTTAAGCTTTTGGTACATGAATTTGAATCTAGTTCATTCAATCATGTTCCTAGAGCCCAAAATAACTATGTAGATTCCATTGCAAATAACATTCTGGATTGGAATTTATCACATGCATACACAAGAAGGCATACATAAAAAAATGGTCAACCACGTCATCATAAAAAGATGCATAACCATATTATGTATCATAATATCCAACATATAATTTTTGGAGTTCACTACTCTAAATACAATTGACATGCACAAATCATGTTACATACAAAAATCAGGGCCCCCATGTCCCTATGCCTAGTCACTACCCTCTGGGGGATCCTGTGCCAGTGGGTCCATTCCACCCTCTCGTAAGTCTTGAACGGCCTGACTGACCATCATTATGCACCTCGTGATACCTCACGACTCAAAGGGAAGCCCAATGCACACATTTTTATACTAATATTATATCTCATTTCATCCACACTTTATCACCTTAGTCAGTAGTAAGTCGAACCGACATCGGATATCCTCCAGTAGAGCATCACTATCTGATCTTTGTTGTCATGTCGAACCACTCTAATCTTCAGCCCCATATGTTATGGCTCATCCTGCATATCATGTCAGCCTCACTGGTGCTATATCTACATGCCATAAGTTTGAAAATTAATACCACATACATACATTTTCTAAAATATACATGTGACCAAAATATAGAAACTGTCACTTATCATCTAGACCCTATGCTTGTCTTGGCGGTAGTTGTAGATCAAGATCCCCCTTGAAAGTTATTTTTTTTGTATGGATAGTCATTTATGTACAGTGGCATCTTGTCCCAATGAGTGAAGAAATCAGGTCAGAACACCCATCTGACCCCCCCTCCTCCACCTCGTTGTAGTAGCTTCCCCAAATAGTGCATCCTAGGCTCCAGTGGGCCCCTATCACAGATCTGTACATGTGGATGGATGGTATGGATCGTCTCAAAGAAGAATGAGAATAAATTTGCCGCAAATGAATAGTTATCTTGACCTACTACCTACATAGAGTCAATTGACGTTTCAATGATGTCAACAGCATCTGGGCCCACCCATAGTAGGTCCCTCCTAGCACACTCTCCACCAACATTATCTACCCTCCAGAAATGCGGTGGAAGGCATGACTACCTAATATCTGCACCACAGTTGCGACAATAGTTGGTGTCTCAAGTCTCTCTAAGTCTAGTATCTGAATGTTTGTGTCCTTCACCCAAGTCCTAGGTAAACAATGATGATCCACAAACTCTCTAATATGCCTCCCACGAGGCAGTACTAGATGAATCTCTCCCACCACTCGAAGGTTGGAAAGCCTGTCAAAAAGTATATGTCCTGAATCATGATCTCAATCCTATGCCCCTGTATCACAAAGGCCTCTTGATATGGATCCTAGTAAGTCACAATTCGGGACAAAAGTTGAAAACCCACCCTCATCAATGGGTTCTTCAAGAACATAAGTAACCCATATCGCCCCAAAGCCCCTCTGACGGCCTGATTCCCCTAAATATCAAAACGAAGATCATCAAATCTCGTTCTCACCGTACCAACTTTAACTCTGTCATACCTGCAAAATACCACTATATTTTTTCAGTTCAGAGTTATAACATGCTTATTCCACACTCAACCTCAGCTCCCTGGAACCCACCAGCACCAATTCTACCTCAGGTTCACAGTGTATTTTTTCCCCTAAATACTAGACTAGGTGGACTTTTCAACCCTTTTCATGCACCCTAGGGTGCAGAAAATAGCCCAAAAAATGTGTTTCAGTCGTGAGGAAGAGTTAGGGTTTCCCCCAATCAACTGAGGCCCTAATCTGGAATTTCAATCCACTTAAATTGATGAGTAAGTTTAGGCCACCTACCTGAAACTCGCATATCTGAATTTTGATAGTTGGTTTGTTTGCAAAGAGCTCGCAAATATTTATGGCCTTCTTCTCCTCTCCAAATTCTCCAACTTCTCACTATGCACATGAATTGGATTTGGGGGCAAGAAACCCTTTTATAGGAAAAACCATAGTTTTTTCATTGTCCATTATGACCAAACCATAGCTCGGTTTGATGAGCCATTGACACCATTGGAAAGCTCTTACCGATCTCTATAATGGGTCTCTAATTATTCTAGGTAATTTGAAACTTCACTAGGAAGCCATTTTTTTTCAAGAGGTCTCACTTTGCCACCTATTAAAATCAAATTTCTTCATATGAGCTGCATGTACTCTAGTACCACTTTAACCTTTGCACTTGTTGACTCACATATCAATTTTTGTCATGAGTAACCATTATTTACTCATGTTTTTATGGTCCCCTTTGGGCCTCCCCCATGTGGCATCATTAATGAGTCACCCTCGTGCAGAGCATATGATATGAGTCATCCTTGCATCCATGGCATCTATTCAGAGTCTCATTGAGTCATGTTACAACGTATCATCCATATTTGCATCGCATTCATCCCATTTAACTCATATTTGGCCTCCAACTATACTGACTTATCTTTGAAAAGCCTTCGTTTGAGTAACAGACCATTGACCATCCCCTCTGGGATCGAGTTAGTCACTACCAGGTCAACCATGCATATTATGCTTTGACAAGGGAAGTCGTCAGTCCACCACTTCTCTTATCCTTCCATAATCATCCCTAGTGTCAGTCCATTAGTCACATTACTATGATCCCCGTGCCTTTATTGAAGAATCCTCATTTCCTCAACTCTGGTGGGCCCTCTTCTGTTGACTTCAACACATTTATTCTAAGAGAGTGGTTTAGATGGAGGGTACATTGGTTCCATCGTCCATCATTTTTTGATGCCTCAGATCAAGCAAAGGGAATATCCATTTCCCTTTGACTTGGTTAATTCTCTTGTGCTCAACTCCAGCTCATTATCGCATAGTCGATAATTGTACACTTTATGGTCCAATGATCCAATAGATTCTACTAGCATTTATGGGTGTGTGTGACATGTTCCAAACCTCATGAGGGGGTGGACCTTCAGGTAGGCCCCCACATGCCTGAATGTCAACAGCTCATGATCCAGCCCTAGATGTAGTTCTGTAGATTTGACTAGTTTGGTCCTTGTTTATCACAACACTTACAGCATGGTTTGTCTCATTCAGATGATCCATTCAGATCTTTAGAGCCATTTCTTGTTCAACATGGCTTCTTTGGTTGTGATCCCCCTTCACCATGTCAGCTGGAGGGGAATTATGTCTCATGTACTCAGATTAGCAGGTATTATTGTATTTAGTCTTGGCCTTTGTATTCCAAGAACATTATGTATATGGGACTCATTGTATCACTTTCTGGCCCATTTATGCCATCATATCATGTATCATGTACTATGTTTCTCATACCCACTTTGTTGGGCACACCATTATTATTTGTACTCATTTATCTTGACGAGTATAGGTATGACTCCCCTGTCGCATTTGAGATCATGTACTCCAAAATAAAATGGAACTTATATTATATTAGTAGGTCTCACTCCCTCGATTATCAATCCTTCCTTGTCTCGCTTTAGCTTTCTCCCTCTCTCTTTTACTCCCCTTCGGTGTCTCGTGAAAGTGAAACCCACAATGCATTTTCTTCATATGATTTTCTCCTAGCACTCTTACAGTGGGGGGAAATCTGTTATCACCAAAAAATGATCACCTAGCCATTTCTTCCTTGGTTCATCGAAATAAACCATGTAGAATTAATTTTACCATAGTAATTTCACTTTCACTCTGGAAATAATTTAGTAAACTATTTTTCATAAATTATTTATCATTAAAATCTAAAAAAGCTCCTGGGAATAATTGAATAAATCATTATTTATTTATTTTTCTCTAAAAATAGTTATTAAATCATTATTTGATAATTATTTATGGTCACTTTTGACTTAATCACCTTGGAATAATTAAATAAATCACTATTTGTTTATTATTCCTTATATTTATTTTTGGAATAATTGCTAAACAATTATTTAATAATTATTTCAAATTAACAACTTTCTTAATCCTCACAAAGTGATTAATAAATCATTTTTATTTTTTAATTACTTCAACTACTTTCTAAATAAAGATATTTGACCATTTTGAATATATTTTCCCTCTCAAAAATATAATAAAGTATTCTCAATGGCTAGATTTTGATTTAATCAATACTATATTATTATTTTCTAATTCCTAGTTTGGCTCAATACTTTGTTATAAATAGAGGGTTTTTTCCATTCATTCTGCACCTTGATCATTCTCATCGTCACCATTATCGTCTCATTCCCTTTGAGCTCCCACTTGATTTCAAGTTATTTTTTGGTTTTTTTGCCCATTACAATATTGAGAGAGAAAAACAAATCGTTGAAGCACAAGGACATAAAAGGACCCATCCCAAGAAAGGGGATTTGTAGACCCAAGTCTATGAGTTATCCTTGTCATGTGTATCATTTATATTAATAAATTTGTCTTATTCATATGATCCATTGGGTTGCTACACTTCTATACTTGTTGTTATATGTTTCTAGTTGCGCATGATATTCTATTGCAAGGTTTTTCTTTCTTTTTCATTGCAGATCTGAAGCGTAAACATATTTTTGTTGTTAGGATCACTTGTCACTAGTGACTCAAAATCTTTACACTAACACAGTGAACACATTTTAGAAATATATTTACAAGATCTTATGTATCACTTATCTTATAAGTAGAAAGGTTTGGCAACTAAAATCGGGACTGCAACTCTCCACCCAACCATATATAAGATTCAAGCAAGTCTTTCTTGTGGCTATAACCCCCAAGTTAGATTCCATTGGTTGAGTTGGAGTGATTTTGGGAGAGAAACCAAACAATTTTTTTAGCTAAAACAAGACGACACAAGGTCACACAACCTTTATCCACCAACTACAATTTACCACTCAGTCTTCTAGATTTTATATACAGAGCTAACATCCATGCCAGAATACCACATCATAGAGAATTCTTAGCTTACTTTTAGGAGAGGAGAGTCCACATTAAAGGAAGTTATATCAGTTGATAAACTATTGATATGTGAAATAAATCACCTCTCCATGTGGTTCATCAGTGAGATAAACACCAGAGCTCCAGCCCCCAAGGCGACTCTTGGTGTATCATCAACCTCACATGCACCTGAGTAATTCTCTCCAACACAGTAGATTCTTCAATACAAGGATTTTGACGGGTTCTTCATCCCTTAGGAAATCCTCCACTCTCTATAATATTTAACCCAGTAAGCCTCTCTCAAAGAATTCCTTAGTTGGTGCTCTATTCCATAGTTTGATACGTGATAGAGATCAATTCCCTTCCCTTCATCTCTACACTCTTGTTTTATTTATCCCATTACATAAGAGAGTGTCCTCCCCTTTGTCTCTTCACAAGTCGGTTTTTTTTTGTCTATCTTCCCCCCAGTTCCTACCTCTTCTTTTTCTTTGGGCCCGCGTGCAAAATTCCCCAACCTACTAAGTGTTTGCTAGTCAACCCCTAGACAGTGCAACCCATGCCTCCTTAGATTGTGTCCCTTTGTTGCTGATGGTTGGAGTTCAAAGGACACTTGGGATTGTCCTTCCTCTTTTAGTTAATTTATGGCATAGTCAGCTCATTTAAAACCACTTAGACAACTAGGATTGATATTTAAAATAATAGTTCCCTCAAGCAATGGAATTTGAGTCCCTCTCTCAGCCATTTAAATAATTACAACTATTTACATAAGAGAAATTATTAACCAGGGGATGTCGCAGTATGCAAATGTCATATATTTCTTAATAAATTTAGAGTTCCCTAAACATTTAGGAAAATCTCAATCCAAATCATTAAACTAAAGAGCCTTTAAATGTTGCATATGTAATGGTAAGTTATATTGGAAATATCTAGTTGAAATACTTCTTAATTATATTGTAGAATAATAAATTGATTATCTAATAAGTCAACATTGTAATGGAGCTGGTGGTGGATATTTTTTAGGAGAGTCATTTCTTGCAAAATTTGAGCATTAAATTAACATCATTACAGTCCTGTAGCTAACATAGTGAACACATTTTAGAAATTTAATTATAAGAGATTAAGTATCACTTATCTTATAAATTGAAAGGTTTGGTAACTAAAATCGAGAGTGTAACTCTCCACCCAACCATAGACAAGATGCAACCAAGCCTTTCTTGCAACTATCACCCCCAAGCCAGATTCTAGTGCTTGAGGTGGAGTGATTTTGGGAGAGAAACCAAATAATTTCTTCACCTGAAACAATATGACATAAAGTCACACAACCTTCATCCACCAGCTACAAAATTTCCCCCTTAGTCTTCCAAACTTTATATACAGAGCTAACATCCATTCCAGGATACCACATCATAGAGAATTCTCATCTCACTTTTAGGAGAAGAGAGTCCACATTAAAGGAAATTTAATCAGTGGATAAACTATTGATAGGTGGAAGAAATCACTTCTCCATGTGGTTCATCAATGAGAAAAACACTAGAGCTTCAACCCCTAAGGCAACTCTTGGTGGTTCATCAGCCTCACATGCACCTGAGTAACACTCTCCAACACAATAGGTTCTTCAATCCCAAGCTTCCGATGGGTTCTTCACCCCTCAAGCAAGCATCCACTCTCTAAAACATTTCACGAAGCAAACTTATCTCAGAGAATTCCTCAGCTGGTGCTCTATTCCATAGTTTGATTTGTGAAGAGATTATTATTCTTCCCTTCAGCTCTATGTTCTCGTTTTCTTTCTTCCGTTGTGAAAGAGAGTTTCCTCCCCCTTAACTCTCCTAGAAACTTTTTTTTTTCTATAACCCCCTAGTCTCTCTTCTCCCCCCACCCCCACCACCCTCCCCCCCATCCCCGCCCCTTCTTTTTCTTTGGTTATACATGAGGAATTTTTCAACTAACTAATTTTCTGCTAGTCAACCCTTGGATAGTGTATCCCATGCCTCTCCTTAAATTTTGTCCTTTTGTTTCTTATGGTTGGAGTTCAAAGGAAACTTGGGTTTGTCCTTCCTCTTTCAGTTAATTTATAGCATAGTCAACCCATTTAAAAACACTCATCCAACCAAGACTAATATTTAAAACAATAGTTCCCTCGAGTAATGGAATTCGTGTCCCTCTCTCATCCATTTAAATAATTAAAATTATTTGCAAGAGAGAAAGTATTAACCACAGGATGTCACAGTATGAAAATGTCATATATTTCTTGATAAAATTAGAGGTCCCTAAAGATTTTAATATTTTGAAAGAAAGACAATGGAGGGTTTGATGATGCCATTGGCTAAATTGTACGGAAAACCGTCGACTTCCAGCAAGCTATTTCTTATGAAGTGTTTATTTAATATGAAAAAGTCAAAAGGTGGGTCTATTGTTGACCATTCAAATGAATTTAACATGGTCACCGGTAAACTAAGTTATGTAGGAGTAAACTTTGATGATGAGGTAAGGGCTCTTTTTATTTTGTGCTCATTTCCAAAATGTTGGAATGGCTTGATCATGGTTGTGAGTAATTATGTCTCTGGTTCAAAAACTGTAAAGTTTGATGATGTTTTTAGTGTTATCTTTAGTGAGGAAATGCAATGGAGCAACACACACGAGCAATTAGGTAATGATTTGATTGTAGATAATAGGGAAATACAAAGGGAGAGAAGAAATAGCCTATGGAATCATGGAAAATTTAAGAAGGGTAAATCCAAATCTAGAGGGAGGTTAGAATGTTGGTATTTTGGGAAGAAAAAACACAAGAAGAAAGATTGTTGGTCTCTAAAATAAAAAAGGGAGATGAGAAATAGAAAAATAATAAGGAATTAAATGTAGTATGTGATGTGTTATAATATGTTTAATTATTTTAATTCAGTGATAGACTTAGGAGCTTCATTTCATGCCACACACAAGGAAATATTTTCAAGATTATTTTCAAGGTGATTTTTATAGGTTTATTTAGGTAATGATGAACCATGTAAAATTATGGGAAATGGTAAGATATGAATAAAATTATAGTATGGAAACCAATGGTTGTTAAAATAGGTGAGGCACGTTCTTGATTTGAGAAGAAATATGATTACAAAAGGGAAATTGGGAAGTGAAGGTTGTACAATCACATTTACAGGAAATCCATGGAAAGTTACTATAGGATCTCTGATAATAGAAAAAGAAGAGAAGGTAGGTAAATTGTATTTATGTAATTGTAATGTTGAGATTTATATTTTTTTAGCTTCTACATGTAGTGGATCCATAATTGTGGCGTCATAGGCTTGGGCATGAATGAGAAGGGGTTGTAGAGAAAGAAACAGAAAAAGGAAAACACATAATACACAGTTCTTAATGAACTCACATAAAAAGAAAGTCCAAAGGTGTCATAAGATCAAAATTTTCAACAACAACAACAATAGCAGGTAGACCAAGTTAAGTAGACCCATTGAGTGCACTGGAAATCAAGATTTTCGTTAGACAAAAACCCACAGGTGTTAGTCAATGATTTCATCACCAGAGATAAGGATCGATGAGAGGGGATTGATCTTGATACTTTGAGAATCAAAGGTGGATAAATTGATAATAAAAACCCAAGACAAGTTCAAAGCAATACTTCAATTTGGGAAAGAATTTAGAATAAAATGCATAGAAGCCTTCGAATTTTGGCTTCTACCTCCATAAAAAAATGACAAATGGTTTTTCAGTGTTGAAAATTATGAAGATTCTTTAAAGGAGGAAAGAACCAATGATGCAAAATTTAATGATATTAGTGGTCTTATAAGAGGGCTACTTATTTATGAAAAGTTACACTAGTATTTTATGTTGTTAAGCATTCCCACTCATATTCAAACAACTCTACCTCATCCATCCTATGATCTTTATCTTTATACTAAATTAAACATTGTGGACAGGAAAATTTTAGAATCCAAGGTTCCAATAGGGAATGATTAGCAACAAATCTTAAAACCAAGGAAAAAAACTTGTTTTTTATCTACCATGTTAGCATCAAGAGACAATACAACTTTTCCTCAAACATCAACATGATTTTATGCATCAACAACAAAAGAAATTATGACTCATGTTTCCACATCAACAATTGTGTCAAAGCAAGGAAACAAAGAGCATGTAGCAAGGAAAGTTCATTCGTTAACCATATAAACAATTTCCCAATAATAAATGGTTTCCACTCCCATCATCATGTCTAAAAATAGAGACCATTATCTAACATGGTAACGACTGAGAGTTGAATAAAAAGGAAAGAAGTACTTTGTATTGGATATCATTTTTACACTAGAGAATGGTCGTACTTCACACAACGAACTCGATCACTAAAGTTTTAGAAGTTATTTTATGTATTCATGTTTTTATTGTCATAGAGGGTGCATCTATTGTTTTACCAATTTATTATAATAGTTATATTATTTTCTTTCATGAACTTCATGCTTTGAAGTCAAAATTTTCCAATATTTATTTAAAATAAAAAAATAAAAACTATTTTTATAACTAGTCAATTGTTTCAAATACAACAAAGTCATATTGTTTGTTTTCTTAAGGAATATTAGCATTATGATTGTTGCCTTTATATATTTTTAGTTATAATTCCTTCATTTCACAGCATGGTGTAGGGCAATTTAATTGTATGCTAAATCCATGTCATTTAATTTGTCAACTCGGAAGTTTTGTAAATTTAGAAGCAAACCAAAATATATGGGACCTCAGATGAAACTGTTGTAGAATGTTTGTTTAGAATGGAAATGCATATTACAACTATAACTAAAGAAAACTGCAAAAGAAATCTCATGCAAGAAAACTAAATTAGATTCTAAGGGTGAAATGAATGAATGCCATGGCCTTTCTAAAAACTTATAAACTAATCTATGAACAACTATAAAAATAAAACTATGATAATCTAGAAAGAAGTAAATAACAACTAGTGAGAAAGCAGCAAATAACAACTAATGAGAAAGTAGTAAATAACAACTAGTGATTTAGTTGTCAAGCAAGAAAACTAGGATAACTAGTAAGCAAGCAGTTTAATGACACTCAAATCAAATCTAGAAGATGAAATCATACTTATGGAAAGTAAATCATACTTGCAGAAAGGAAATAACAAAAATCAAACTATGTTACAATTGTATGCAGATTGTGGTTGATGGGGATCCTTTCGTTCCTCAACAAGCACACATGAACATATAACACTCCTTAAGAATCAAACAACAATCATAACTCATAATTTTGGATAAAATGATATTATTCATGTTGAATGAACAATCATAAATCTGATGCTAATCAATAACTGATAACTATTGGCTTCCTTTGAAGGGTGCAACTCTTATTTATACATGAGTTAGGGTTATCTTCTCTATAAATGCAGATCCCTTAAATATCTAATATATCCATACTTGTCTCATCTTATCCCTAAATATTAGATACAAATCCTATGACTCATAAATATCTCCATGATCTTTCTCCTTGGATTATGGTCCACCTCTTGAGTTGAAATTGGAATTTGTGCTTGGGAGGACAAGTAAGACCCTTCTATAACCTCCAAATAAGCCTACACATGTCACAAAACTCATAACACATATATAGGTATATGAGAATATGTTAATTTCCTAGTTTTTAATCATTAATTCACTTATAATGTGTAAAATAAATAACTTTGGAAAATAAGGATTCTAACCCATATGTTTGTGAAGATGATTACTTGATGTAGGGTTTTAGGGCTAGATAGTCATGAGATGAAGGTTAAATGGACATGAAATGATGGAAATATGGATGAAAATGGAAGATAATTTTGAGACTCAACATATCGCCAATTGAAGTTGTTGCATGTCCTCATGCAACTATTGCATTGATTCATTTATCTATAAGTTGATCCTTTTGTAATGCTTTGCTTCTTTATGAACTTTGGCTTGTATGGGTTCTCTTCAAACTTTTTGTCATCATATTATCTTTTGCAAAGTGTAATAAATTTGATTGCAGCATATATTTTTGATGGTTGGTTCTTGTGTGACAACTGAAATTTTTTAGTATTGGTTCTTGTGTAACAATACTTATATTTTTTTGTTGCATCAAAATACATGAAAACATTGAGAATTTTCTTTTCAAGTCCTATAGTAACTATCAATGAATTGATAATTTGCAAAGCATATAATATTTTAGAATCATACTGCAACAATAGTTGATTGGAAAGAATATGCGAGTTGGAATGAAATGAAAATGTGTGATGGTGTATAAAATGTGAATATGAATTGATGTCCCTTGCCCCCAACTAAAGGTGTTTTCAGTTTATGACAATATGAGAAAGGGAGTATAAATGTAGTGAGGATTTTTCCAAAATTACAATTTTAGCTTTTAAGGAATTGTATGACTAAAAATTAGAAAACAACATACCTTCACTTACCTTCAATGTGGAAGAGTTGTTTATACTGAAGAGTGTGGTTGCTGATGTTCGATCATGGAGTATGTAAACAAAGGAATTTGATATGTTTCTTTGTTCTTTTTGTGATGATGACAAGATTGGAATCTTTATTTTTATTGACACAAATTGATTCCTGCTGCAAAATGATGAAATGTAGTCTTCAATCATTACGAAACCTGATGGTACAATTCTAGTCATGTGAATAAATGTGTTGATGTCGAGCATGAAGAGAAGTCATTGGATTACCGACCATTTATGGATGTCGTTAACCAATGCGAGGCAAACTCACCATTAATGTCAATGAGTGCCAAGGTACCTAAGTACATCTTGTGAAGTGTGAATAGATGAGATGATGTCGAGCCACTTGCAAGATCGAACGATCAAGGGACATTGATGTATTCCCTTGATTGTCAGTGAGAGAACTTGGAATTAAGCCATACAAACCTCAAGGTATTAATAAAGACTCTATCGTTGAACCTAGATAGTTTTCTGATGTCGATAGGCTAAGACTTGTTGGAAGGGAGGCCTTAGTGAATCCTCCATCATCTAATGCAAGCATAAGACAATAATTTTGAAGGACTATGGATGAAAATTTGTGCAGTGGATCAAGGTTTATTTGAAAAAACAAAAAGGAAATGAAATTATTCATCTTTGTAGCGGAGTTGAATGGTTTTATTGTTGGGTTATAGGTTAGTTAAAGCGAGGCAAGAAAATGACTGTGAAGGAAAATGAGATGAAAATTTTATTGACGGAATAAGTAGGAATGCAATGGAAAGATTGGTATCTGAAAGGTTTTGAAATGGTGTGATGGATTTTATTTTACACTCTTTATCCAAAATCATGTGATCATGCTTGGATATTTCATCTTTTATGTTGCTCTGATCATGTTCTTAGGAAATGTGGTCTTTGAGAGACATTGTTTGCTTGTGGTCATCTATTTATCTTCCTGGAACCTACAAAAACTTAGAGCTTTTTCTGCAATAAAATGTAATATTATCAAAAGAGAGAGGTGATCAATATATTTATTTATGACATTTACAAAAAAAAACTTAAAATTGGTACTAATAAAACAAATTCAAGAAAGAAAATCAAATGAATTTTACTAGTTTCGAAACTAGTTCCTTAGTTTACATGTCATGTCTTGTCAGCAATTTATTCATTCCTTTACTATTTCAAACTCTGATGAGAGAATTTTGATAATGTATATCTCGTTGATATCTTTCCAACGACATTTGAATCGTCAAAAACCGATGTCGTATGAGAAAGTTATGCTTATTTGAAATTTTTATGAAACAATGAAAATAAGCATGTGTGAGTGTGACATGGAAACATGATGTTGATGTGAAAGATGAAGTAGGTAGATGATATGGCATGTTGATTATGAATTTCTTATTAGAATGCATTGTCAACAAATAGATCATTGAATTTAATACAGAGCTGTAATTGTTTTTCGGTTGCAAAATTATTTTTCAGCTGTAGAATTGTGCATTTCCTGCATCTAAAAATCATGTGCGGATAGTTAGGTATCCACAACAACGCAAATAATCAGTCCGATCTTAGAATTTATAAGTACCTTTTCAGAGAGAGAGAGAGAAAATAAAACAAAAAAAAACAAAACAAAAAAACAACAAAACAAAAACAAAACAGAAAAAAAAAAAAAAAAAAAAACAAAAAACAACAAAAAAAAACAAAAACAAAAAACAAACAAAAAAAACAAAAACCAAAAAACAAAAAACAAAAAACAAAAAAAAAAACAAAACAAAAATCGAGAAAATCTACTTGTTTTATGATTAAAAATTGTAGTGACAAATTTTATCTAATAAAAAAAAAAAAAAACAAAGACAAAAAACTTTACCCGCATTAAAACAACAGAGAAGTTTTTAGAAATACCTGTAGATGTTGACGCCGTAGTCCTGTTTGCTGCTCTGTCTGCAAGAATCAAAGAGATATTATGTATATAAATAATTTTTTGTACAATTATGAGAGGTTTTGTTTTTAACAAATTGACAAACAAATTGCAAACTTTTAAAATGTAGATTCTTTGAATAAAACTTAAATGGAAATACATTTCTCAATCTCCTTAAACATCAAATAACCTCGAAAACACATCAAAATTACTGTTGCTAAAGATTGATCCAACGATCCATCCAAATCTTGGAACCAAGACACCACCAACTCCTTTTTCCTCACCAATAAATAAGCAATAGAATAGATAATTGGGTCCACAAAGTAACCTGTGGAGCTAGTATCTAATTGCTAATATATGTAAACACATCCTGGTGGTGAGTTAGGCAAAAAAAATGCTTATGACAAAACCTGATCTAGACAGTTTGAAATCAAAAATCAGTAGAAATAATCATCATGAATAAAAAATGCAAGCAACTACGTGTTTGAAACGTGTCTAACAGATTTGTGTTTGCATTCGGTAGTATTAGTGACATTTTGTTTTTCTTTAGTGGTTTACAAACACAATAGCCATGAGGAAATAGTGGTAATACGCCTACTTTGGTATTTAGCATCTAGACAATTAAGGCAATGCAGCCAGAATGAACAAGAGCATCACTCCAACTCCCATGCCCATTGTTGTTGCTTTCATATTGTGGTAATGAATGGTGTTTGTCCTACAATATTCACTCTTTTCGCAGTTTTGTTGCCTTCTCATTGGTTTCCAGTTCCTCGTAAATTATAAATACATTTAGACAAAACCAATACATAGCTTATGCATTATAAACATAAGGAATCTACATAATATAGAAGTTGCCTTCATTTTAAGTTCTTCTAGATTCCCTTTACCCTGAACAGCACAAATAAGGATCCATTGTGGGGTTGGTGGCAACCACCACATTCCGATGGCCATTATTAGAGAAAGTGGTATACTGGCTCCATACATGTAGCGCCATCCTCCAATCACATCAACGACTAGAATAATAACAAGGTAACTCAACAACATTCCTAAAACTATGAAAAACCCTTTTAAAGATATAAGCCTCCCTCGAATTTGAGGTGGAGATGTCTCTGCAATGTACAATGGATTTTCATGCATGGCCATGCCAATACCAGAGCCATATATCAGCTAATCAATTATTAACACAGCAATATCAAGTGCCAACATTGAAATTAAAGCTTTGATTGCATATAACAAAGTTGCAACAATTAATTCCCTCCATTTACCTAAGATATCTGCAACATTGAAAGCAATAGTAGACCCAATTAGAGCCCCAAAAAGGGATCCACTAACCACAACGCTATTTTCTATAGATAACAAATTGTACCAATTTTTTCCTCTAAGTTCAGTTGACTCTATCGAAATATCAACACCAGATGTAGCACCAATATCATAGCCATGAAGTAAACCACCTAGGGCAAGAAATAAAAATGGAAACTTTATTGTAGACAAGGTATAATATTCATCCAAGTCTCCTTTGGTGATGAGGGGCTTATCTTTTGTATCCAAATATTGCCATGAAGCAGCTGACTTTTGGACCTTTCTTTGATTAATTCATCCAAATAGCAAAGTACTGGATTTTCTCTATTCCTTAATCTCTGCACCAGAGGCCATTGATACGATGAAATTTTTCTTACTAGTCTTCGGAAGTCCATTCCACCAGAAGTGTTCTCATTCACATTATTCCTCTCTCAATATATAAATGTAGTTGAGGGGATAAGCAATTGATTGGTAAGTCAGCTACTGCTCTGAGAATTCAATGCCTCCTACCCTTGGCTTAGGTGATCCAAAATAGAGTACAAGTCAAAAAGGTCTATCAGCCTTAGTGGAAACTAAATAATATGAAGCTACTCCCCAGCTCTGGCGGTCTGTAAATGCTCTCTAGAAAGTGGTGGAAAAGGTTTGTTCTTTAGGAAGCAAGTGTAAGGCTCACTATTTAACCAATCTCAAGAGAAAGGAACGAAGATAAAAGTAGGATCTCCATTTATTTTTGGTGGATTCATCTCCTGTAGATTAGGTAAACTAGATCTGATCCTTCCAGCGTGGCCGCAACTGAAGCAATTGTGCATTAAATTGAAAAATCGTTTTTCCATGCAATCTGCGAAATAACGCTCCAAAGAACCCCAAAAATATCTCAAATGGTAGCTAATTTTGGAAAAATTTTCTCATGAGGAATATATTGATCCCATTTTGAAGAAAACCCATGTTTTATTTTTTCGAAATTCGCTTCCAATTGGTCATAAAACGTGTTTAAATTATTGGTCAGAACTGCTACGTATTTGGCCTTTGCTTAGGTAACAAAATCAATTGTTTTTGGATTGACTACTAGATTTGGAAATTTGGAATGTTTGTTGTCAGCCAACGCAGAAATGGGAGCTAGAAATTTTATCCACGTCTCCTCTGCCAGGAGTCACCATACCTATTTTTTAATAAAATATCCTCAATGAACACATTGTTTTGTGCCAAGTAAAAGAAAACCTCAGCCCAGATTTTCTCTGCCACTTCAAGGATTCCGTTAATGGGATGGTCTCCATTCAAAATAATTTATGGCTCCACGATGGGCACAAGATAGCAGCATAATGCGCAATTCCCAAGCAGCTTACTTGACAAAAAAAATTAGGGTCGGATAGATACGGTGCCTTCTCGCTACTAGTGATAAATCACACAACAACAGGAGTCAAGCTCTCAAACTATCCCACCGATTTCATTATTTCTTCAGCACTGGAAATTTTGAAATTTGCATTTTTAACTTCAAGGTGATCGTAAACCAATGCAAGCCCTCGAGATTAGCCCTTTATTTGACAAATCTAGTTCAAGGCCAAGGACATAGGTGCATGTTGATTTTATGCAGTTTTTTTAATTGTTTTTATTTATTATTATTCTTTTTCAAAAGAAAATTTTAATTCTATTTTAATTACTAACATAGATTTTTTTATTTTTTCTGATCCTCCAAGTCACATAAAGCGCAGGAAGAGAGCATACTCAAGATTTCATTATTCAATTCTTAAAATTTGGATTCAGAAAGTAAAATGAAAAGAATCGATCTCGTACTTGAAATTATTGCTTTTTAATTTTCACTTGTGTTCATTTTTCACAATCATTTGTTTTATTGTAATTTTCCTGCCAAGGGTTAGTAAATGGGTGGTTCTTGACGCACCACAAAATCGCAAATTTATTCTAAAAATAAATAATAATAAAAACTTGTTTTTATTTGTTAGTCCTATTCTACCAAAAAATAAATGAAATATTCTCTTAAGTATAAGAGAATTTCCAATGCATCCATTTGCGCAACAAGATCATGAGTGAACTCGTATCCAAGCTTGAAAAATAAACCCTATTTAATTTTTGGACATGATCATGAAAATTTGATGTTAAAAATTGTAGCCTAATGATTAGTTGAGACCAAATTTGAATGAGATATTTAGGTTTTTTTTCTTCTTCAACTGTCATAGCACAAAGCTCTTCGTATTTTTATTTTTATTCTTTTGCAGTGAATGGGGGTTTTTGATTTGTGGATGTTTTATTTTATTTCTATGTTTTTTATATGAAAATGAAAATAAACTTAAATGAAAATGCCTAAATGAAACTAACCATAAATGAAAATGTTTCCTAAACAATCCTCCTAACTTAGTTACATCTATGTTTGCTTCCCTGGCAATGGCGCCAAAATGTAGGCAATTTCTATGTTTTTTTTTGGATTTTTTATTTTATTTCTATGTTTTCTATATGAAAATGCAAATAAACTTAAATGCCTAAATGCAGCTAACCCTAAATGAAAATTCTTCCTAAACAATCCTCCTAACTTAGTTACATCTAATTTTGCTTCCCCAGCAACGACGCCAAAATGTAGAGCAATTTAATTGTCTGCTAAATCCCTGTCATTTGATTTGTAAACCTGTGGTTTCGCAAACTTAGAAGCAAACCAAAATATATGGGATCTCAAATGAAACTATTGTAGAAAGTTTGTTTAGAATGGAAATGCATATTTCAACTATAACTAAAGAAATCTCATGCAAGAAAATTGAATTAGATTCTAAGGGTGAAATGCATGAATGCCATGGCCTTTCTAAAAACTTATAAACTAATCTATGAACAACTATAAAAAAACAAACTATGATAATCTAGAAAGTATAAAATAACAACTAATGAGAAAGCAGTAAATAACAAATAGTGATTTAGTTGTCAAGCAAGAAAACTAGGATAACTAGTAAGCAAGCAGTTTAATGACAATCAAATCAAATCTATGAAATGAAATCATACTTGCGGAAAACAAATCATACTTGTGGAAAGTAAATCATACTTGCAGAAATGAAATAACAAAAATCAAGCTATGTTACAATTGTATGCAAATTGCGGCTGATGGGGATCTTGTTGGATGTGGAGCATGATTGTTCAGAGGTCTTTGTTTCAGCCAGATGTATACCCGAGGAATTTTTTACACCCCTCCGCGTGGGGGGGACTTGTCCCCCCCCCCACGGGGGTTCGGGGGCAGTGACCCCGAAGCTAAAAACAGATGTAAAATTGCTTTGTAAAAGTATAGTAATTTCTATCCAATCTGGGCCATTAATTACGCAGATGATCTGATGGTAGAACTTATGTTTGATTTAGGGTTTTTTTCCCTAGAAGGAAACCCCTCTCTTCATATGAGGGCATTGCATTGAGGCTGTGTAATAGATGTGTATTCTCCGAGTGAGAAGTAGAGTGGTGAGACTATGAGAGAAAACATAGGATATTACAGCAGATCTGATGTAGATTGTGTCTCTTCATTTTGTTGGATAATAGAAAGGAAGGACTGGTTGTTCGGGGTGGACGTAGCCCAAACTGGGTGAACCATGTATATCTGTGTCTCTCTTGTTTTATGCATTTTCTGTGTTTATATTTCTGCAATATTTTATGTGTTCCATTGCTCTGTAATATATAATTTTCTAACAACTGGTATCAGAGCCTAAGGTCTATTTGGCTGATAAACTTGTAGGAAAGAAGGGTTCCTCGTTGGAGCAATGGCGGAAGATGGTAAGTTTAGGGTCGAGAAATTTAACGGCCAAAACTTATCGCTATGAAAGATGCAAATGGAAGATTATCTGTATCAGAAAGATCTATACCTACCATTGGGTGGAAAAACAAAGATGTCGACGGGTATGACAGATGAAGAATGGAACCTTCTCGATAGAAAGGCACTCAGAACAGTGCGGTTGTGCCTCGCAGCATCGGTCGCCTTCAACTTTTCGAAGGAAACAACGACAGAGGGTTTGATTAAGGTGTTGGAGAAACTATATGAAAAGCCCTCGACCTCAAACAAGGTATTTCTTATGAAACAATTATTTAATATGAAGATGTCGGAAGGTGGATCTGTTGCAGACCATTTAAATGATTTTAATACTGTTACATGTCAATTATGTTCTATAGGGGTAAACTTTGATGATGAAGTTAGAGCTCTGTTATTCTTTTGCTCATTACCAGAAAGTTGGAATGGTTTAGTAATGGCCATTAGTAACTCTACTTGGATCTAGTACTTTAAAGTTTGATGATGTTGTCGGTGCTATCCTTAGTAAGGAAATGCGACAGAAAAGCTATGGTGAGACATCGGGTAACACTTTGAGTGCAGAGTCTAGGGGAAGAAAAATGGAAAGAGGAAAGAGCTCAGGATATCGCAGTAAACCAAGGAGAGGCAGATCCAAGTCTAGATCAGGGATAGTGTGCTGGAAATGCGGAAAGAAAGGACACCTAAAGAAAGACTGTAGATCTCGGAGGGGAAAAGAAGGAGATGCACAGCAAGAAAACAATCATGAAGCAAATGTGACAGGTGAGGTGTTACAAGATGCTTTGATTCTTTCTTTCGAAAATATTACTGATTCCTGGTGGTAATTCGGGGCCTTATTCATGCCACACCTGATAAGAAATATTTTCATGACTATGTTCAAGGAGATTTTGGACAAGTTCATTTGGGTGATGATAAACCTTGTAAAATTGTTGGACTGGTTAAGGTTCTTGTGAAACAACAGAATGGAAACCAATGGCTACTAAAGGAGGTAAGGTATTTTCCAGATCTAAAAGAAAATCTGATTTGAATAGGGTAGTTAGGCGGTGAAGGTTGTGTGACAACTTTCACAGATAAAGCTTGGAAGGTCGCCAAAGGAGCCCTAGTAATAGCAAAAGGCAAAAAGGTTGGTAAATTGTATTTATGCAATGGTATTTCAAACTCTGTTAATGCTTTAACTTCCAAAGGAGCAGATGCAACATTATGGCATCATAGGCTCGGACACATGAGTGAAAAGGGGATGAAGATTCTTCACTCAAGGAATTTGTTGTCGGGTTTGAAGAATATTGATTTGGACTTCTGTGAGAATTGCATTTATGGAAAACAGAAGAGAGTCAGATTTCTCAGAGTTGGGAAAGAAAAGAAGAATGAAAAATTAGAGCTTGTGCATACAGATGTATGGGAACCTGCTCAGGTATCATCTCTTGGTGGCTCTCATTATTATGTTACTTTTATTGATGATGCAACTAGAAAAACTTGGATTTATTGTATTAAGAATAAATCTGATGTATTTGATACTTTCAAGAAAAGGAAAGCTTTGGTTGAGATTGAGACAGGAAAGAAATTGAAGTGTCTTAGATCAGACAATGGAGGTGAATATTGCAGCAGAGAGTTTGATAGGTACTATTCAGAGCATGGAATTCGCAGAGAGAAGACAGTTCCAAGAACACCACAAGAAAATGGTGTGTCAGAAAAGATGAACAGCAATCATGGAGCGTGCAAGGTGCATGAGATTGCATGCAGGATTCCCTTTACAGTTTTGGGCAGATGCTGTAGATACTGTTGTTTATCTAATAAACAGAGGGCCTTCAAGTTCGTTGGATGGTGGTGTTCCAGAGGAAGCATGGACATGTAAAAAGGTAAACTACTCTATTTTAAAGCCTTTTGGTTGTGAGGCCTTTGTCCATATTGATAAAGAAATAAGAACAAAGCTTGAAGCAAAGTCAAAGAAATGTACCTTTATTGGATATGGTGTTAATGATTTTGGTTATCGCTTAT
>APFE031315630.1:3842-27223 GCA_000404065.3 Pinus taeda | reverse complement strand
AGCCTGAACTATGATCTATCATCTAAGTGAGTTTCCATCAAGGACAACACCTATGTCATAGCACCAAATCTGTGTCATAATGCCAACAATCTACCCCTTTGGACTTGATGGCAACCCCAAGTCACTCTCCCCCTTTGTCATCAAGGGCAAAGGGTTATGCTCCCCCCTGAGTACATGCTGAAATCTCTGATATGTTGAAGTGTGTTGTTCATGCTCCCCCTGACTCTAAGCAAGGTCTGCAAAAAGACATTCTACAAGAAGAACATGACTCTATATATCATAAATGACCCTCCTATCACCAAAGACTCATACATACATCGATCGTCCATCCAATTGGTGATATACCAAGATTGACTCATCCACCCAACCAAGTGGGGATATACCAAAAGTTTATAGATGATAAAACAAGAACATTAGATCATACATCCCAGGCATAGTGGGGAAACAAAATAGGTCGTTACATGACCTTGATAATAAAAGATATGCATGACATAGAGACAAGATATCTAAAAGAAGACTATGATAGTCATCAACAACTATCATCAGCAGCATCTGTCAAATCATCATCCAGACTAGCAACCATGATCTCCCTCTGCACCTATTCCACTTGAATAAAAAACCACTGTGAAATTGTACCAAGATCTGCTAAGATAATGCCAAAAATGCATTATTAGAAGTATATGCTCCCCCTGAACCTATGCTAGATGATCACTGTCAGACCCATATTAGAATCTTTCCATCCTGAGTCTAGCCCACTGATATACGCGACTGTATCCGTAGCAACCGATGTATGCACACGAATATGTTTCATGAGACTCGCGTACAACCATTGTTCTTTGAAATAGATAAGAGTCAACCGAAAGATGATTCATCAACTACTCCCATCTTCTGTGTGAGGTATTCAAATGTCTCTCTGGGTAGTGGTTTGGTGAATATATCAACAACTTGTTCCTTGGAGGGAACACACTCCAATTTGACTTTTTGTTCAAGCACTTGTTCCCAGAGAAAATGATATTTGATAGCTATGTGCTTGGTCTTGGAATGCATGACTGGATTCTTTGAAATATTGATTGCACTTGTATTATCACATAGAATGGAGATGGGTGGATTACATGTGATTTGAATGTCTTGCAATGTTTACATCATCCAAAGGAGTTGTGTGCAGCAAGATGCAGCAGCCACATATTTTTCTTCAGCTATAGATAATGCAATTGAACTTTGTTTCTTGCTGAACAAAGACACTAATCTGGAACCCATAAAGAATGCACCACCACTAGTGCTTTTTCTGTCATCCATGCTTCTTACCCACTCTGCTTTTGTATATGCATGAAGCGTAAGATCTGTATCTCTAGGATATCATAAACCAAAGTTTTGTGTTCCTTGAAGATATTTGAAAATACTTTTGACTGCCTAAAGGTGTTCTTCCTTTGGATTTGCTTGGAATCTTCCAACTATTCCCACTACATACATGATGTCTAGTTGGGTACTTGTTAGATAAAGCAAACTACTAATCATGGATCTATAGGTCGGATGGTGTACTGCTACTCATCCATCATTTCAGCTGAGGTTGCATCCTGTTACCATAGGGGTACATACTGGTTTAGAATCTTCCATGCCATATTTCTTCAATATCTGCGTGAGGTACTTGGTTTGTGATAGAAAAATAGCATCTTTATTTTGTTGAACTTGTAAACCAAGAAAATATGTGAGCTCACTGAGCAGGGAAATTTCAAATTCTTTCTGCATTACCAAAGCAAAGTTTTGACTTTGGCTTCTTGATTGCTACCAAAGATGATATCATCAACATACACAACAAGTATTAGCAATTTATCATTGTCAATTTTTATGTATAGATTGTTATCAGCTGATCCTTTTGAAAAACCTTGTTGATGGAGGTATTTGTCAAGATGATAATACCAGGCCCTTGGCGCTTATTTTAGACCATAGAAAGCTTTTCTGAGTCTACATACATGTTTTGGATCATTTCCAAGGATGAATCCATCTTGTTGCTCAATATAAACTTCTTTTTCTAGGTCTCCATTAAGAAAGGCAGATTTTACATCCGTTTGATATACCTTGAACTTCTGAAAGCTAGAAAGAGCAAGGAACATTCTTATAGCTTCAAGTTTAGCAACAGGTGAAAAATTTTCTTCGAAGTATATACATTCTTGTTGAGCATACCCTTTACAAACAAGTCTGGCCTTGTTTCTAATAACTTCTCCATTTTCATTCAGCTTGTTTTTGAATATCCATTTGGTTCCTATGACATTCTTATCATTAGGTCTAGGAACCAATTCTCAAGTATTATTCTTTTCAATCTGCTCAAGTTCGTCATTCATGGCCTTGACCCAACATTCATATTTTCATGTTTCATTTACATTTTCCAGTTCGATAGAGGAAAACAATGCTAGATAGCTCGAAGCTTCTGTAATATTTCTTCTTGTCTGCACACCTACCTCTTTTTGCACCAAAATTTTAGTCTCCAGATGATTCTTCTGAACATACCTTGATGGAGTCTTTTCTTCTACCCCTATTTCTTCTTCTGGTGCCTCATTGGTTTCTTCTTCAAAATTAGCCTGATTTCATGTGGAAGGATAGTCCTCATCTTCTTCATAATCTTCGGTTTTTACCTGCTGTGGATTTTTTCCTGCTTCCTCAACCACAACATCAATGCTTTCAACATTTTTCCCAAGTCTTTTATTATAACACTTATATCCTTTACTTCGGGAAGAGTAACCAAGGAGAATGCCTTCATCTGCTCTAGGTTCAAACTTGCCAAGATTTTCATCAGTCCTTTTGATGTAAAATTTGCTTCCAAACACTTTGAAGTATTTTATAGTAGGAGTCCTACCATACCATAGTTCATGTGGAGTTTGAGTGTTGTTTACTCGAATGTTTTTTTTTGTTCAGAATAGTAACAACAGCAAATGCAGCTTCACTCCAGAAGGTTGCAGGAGTTCCAAACTCATCTATCATAACACAACCCATTTGTTGAATAGTTATGTTCATCCTTTCTACCACTCCATTTTTTTGAGGGGTCCTTGCGGTAGAGAAATCTTTTCTTATTCCATGGTCTTCGCAAAAGTTGAAGAATTCATCTAAGGTAAATTTCTCTCCTCGATCAGACCTAAGGCATTTGATGTTGCGATCTGATTCATTTTGAAGGCTTTGAAGGTTTTAAACTTTTCAAATGCTTTGTCTTTATGATTTAGAAGTCCTACCCAACACATTCTAGAAAAGTCGTCAATGAACAATATAAATTATTCTTCTCCTCGAGGTGACTCTTTCCTAGATGCACCACATAAATCAGTGTGAACAAGTTCAAGAGGCTTACTCGCTGATCCTTCTTACTCATGGAAATGTGCTTTGGTTTGCTTACCAAATTGACATGATTTGCATGTTGTATTCTCTGGAATGCTGATATCTGGAAGATCACGAACGGCTTAATATCTGCATGCTTTTCTTACTTGAGAGAAACTTAGATGGCCCAACCTTCTGTGCCATAGCTAATGTTCATCGTTTTTGCTAAGGTCGCATTGTTTTTGTCCCCCTTTGAGTATTATAGGTTGTTTGGAGTTCTTACACCTTTGATCATTGTTTCTCCTGTATCAAGCTCATGAACAACACATCCATTTGATCGAAATACTACCTCATCTCCTTGATCACACATTTATTGACACTCAATATATTATGCTTTAAACCATCTACATACATAACATTCCCAGCTTTAACTTTATCTTTTAAGAGAACGGAGCCTTTATCTTTTATGACTATTGGAGTGTCACTACCAAATGAGAAGTTCTTTTCTTTTTCTAAGGCATTATATGACTGAAGTTTTTCTTTATCACTTGTCATGTGTTTCGAGCATCCAATGTCGATGTACCACTAATTTTCTTGTCCTTCTGCATACAAGGATATACCACATCTTTCTATTTGCAGTTTCTTCTTTCTCCGTGTTTTAGGACCTAATGAAGCTTGCTCCTTCTAAGATGTTTGCTGAAATTTACTCCTGCATTCAGAATCTTCATGGCCAAAGTTGTTACAGATAGAGCATTTTATTTCATTTTCAAGAGCACAAAAGTTATTGTAGGTTCTTTTCATGATCCCTCTCACACTCCTTTGATTCCGTTCTTCTCTAGTCATGATGGTCTTGTAAGCAACACATTGAGCAGCTTTGTGTTGAAATTTATGAGATGAGAAACATTGGCCATTAAAGAAATTCCTGCAATTTTAGAATCTACTGTCCTGGTGATTTTAGTTTCTATTGACATTCATTCTTGAAGCAAATTGAGAATGATTTACCTGAGGTTGGTTGTAGCTTCTGTTCATCTTTGATGTAGATTGAACCCAATTGACCTAGTGATTTGCTTTATGCCTTTGTTGATGATTCTCAACCTATTCACTTCTCCTTGCTACATCAAGATAGCTTCTGGAGGTTGATGGCTTCTGTGCTTGAGATGCTTCTTCAGTATATCCAAGACCTGTCTTTATCAAAGGAGAATGCTGCACTTTGATAATTTCATCTAGAGTTTCAGATCCTTTAGCAAATCTAAGATTGAGAGCTTTTGTTTTCTCAATATCTTTTCTAAGACCCACAATTTCACATTCCAACTTTTCATTGTGTTTTGGTCTTTCAACAAGTTGGAATGTAAGAGTATCTATAATCATACTTTTTTCTTCTAAATAGATTTTAAGTTTAAAAATTTCTTCATAGAGACCATCTTCATCTAAAGCATCCAAGAAGTCATCATCTTCAAAAGCCATCAAAAGTCGATAATCATTACCATGTTCATCTTCATCACTATTTGATAAACCATCATTGTCTTCATGCGTATAGTAGCTCCTCTTACTTACATTCTATTTTCTATTCCATTTAGCCGGTTCCTTACCTTTATCAAGTTTATATTGATGAGGACATTTCGCTGCATAGTGACCGACTCTTCCACAAGAAAAGCATTTGAAAGGTAGTTTACCTCTGAATCTTCCAAAACCTCATTGAAGGTTCTTGACAAAGTTTGCTTCTTCCTCTCCTTCTGAGATGTGTCCCGAATCATTGAGCTCTTCTTTTCTTGAAGCCTTGAATGCAACTTCTCTCACATCTGATGGACCTCCTTTTCTCATTTCAACAATAGTTAGGGTTCCGTGCAGCTGTGTCATAGTCATACTCTGAAGTTCCTACTTTTCTTCTATGGAAAAAACATTTGATTCAAGCTTAGAAGAAAAGTATCTTAAAACCTTTTTCAATTGAAGTCACTTCTTTTATCTCTTCACCCAAGTTTCTCATGCGATTAACAATCTCATCTATACGAAGGAAGTAATGAGCTATATTTTCATCATTGTGCATTTTGAGAGTTTCATATTGAATTTTGAGAGATTGTAGTTTTGCATGTTTTACCTGATTGTCTCCTTCATAGCTTAGAATGATGTTGTCCCATATTTCTTTGGCAGTTTTGAGCTGCATAACCTTGATAAATTCTGATTGCAACAGACTCCCCAAAAGTGTATTGATAACCTTGGAATTTGTTTCATACTTCTTTTTACCTACCGTATCTATAGGAAATGCTGATGGAAGGCTATATCCTCCTTCCACGATTTCCCAAACATCTATTCCAAGAGATTGAAGATAGGTTGTGGTTCTTACTTTCTAATAGAAGAAGTTGCTCCCATCAGAGATTGGTGGCCTAATGGATCCCTCTCTTTTGTAGCTGCCCATGATTGTAAAGCTTCCTTCAAGCGATCATGCTTCTTTCAAAGGACCGGCTCTGATTCCAATTGTTGGAAATAATACTGGGGGGTTGAATCAGTATTAGCATTTTAACAATATTTCATTTCCATAAACAGATTTATATAAGCTACTTATGTTAATGAAACTTGCGTGTATATGCAACTATGTTTAGAGAAACCAACGTATACCTTGCAACCTTATAATTTAGTTAGTTGATCTTTAATCTGTGTATCAGAACCATATAACCAGTAATCAAGTGCAGTAAAAAAACAAGCAATCACACACATGAACACAAGATATAAGGTGGAAACTCAATGTGGGTGAAAACCACCTGCTACAATCGTTTTTATCTTTCTTTAATAAGAAACTTCGTTTTACAATATTTTGTACTGGTGCAGTATTATACTAGTATGCAGGCTTCTACTTGCAAAAGGCTACAACCTTCTCTCATTCTCTAGCTTCTTCTAGAAGGGAGCTACAACCCCCTAGCTCTTGTACTAGCTGAAGTACTAGTATGTAGGTGATGACCTACAGAAGGCTACAACCTTCTCTTTTCTTCTAGGGACCACGTTTCATAAATTTTCACATTGAATCCATCAATAACATAAATCAAACATCAAATATATCTGCATCAACCAATCTCCTTTGCACCGACCAAAAACTGAATCAACCAATCACTTTTCTGAATGTTGTAACCTGAATACAACAACAATAACCAGAACCCAATCCACAACCCATAACACTGTAATAGCAAAAAGAAGTAGGTAAAACATATTTTATGAGTTGTATGCTACTTCACTATGTCGAATCTGCATGCATACACACTTTTCTCAAGGCAAACCAGCGTATACACGAATTTGAAATGCCAAAACAACGTGTATACGTGCCTTTGCTATACTAAACCTGCATACAGATCTATAATAGACTATTCAACCTTTACAACTATTCAGACATTAGTTATACCCAGATCATCATATTTATAGATTACGACATGCACCAATTATTCAGATAAAAGATAAAAACGACACAAAGATAATTCTCTTCAAGTCTTAAGATCTTGACCCATCAATAGAACTTATCCTTCTTCAAGTGCTCAGGTTCGTAATTGATTCAGATTCATCTATGCACCATAACCCAATGACCAATATTCTACATCTCGCTCTTCATTATATTTTCAATACTTAAGTGCCTTTGCCTAATGATCTCCTCCTCCTTTTATAATCTTAGGCTCAATACCATGGTCCAAAACCACTTAGAATCAATACCTTGGACCAAATACCTAGGATCAACACTTAGGACAAGATACCTTGGACCAATACCATGGGTTAAAATACCAAGGACCAAATACCACGAATCAAAACCATGTTTTCCAACATGTATGTGCTTTTCCTTGTGTGAAAGTGTGTGTATACACATACGCGCCTTTTGGTCTACGAACCAGCATGTATACACGGCTTGGTCAAGGGGAGCCTGCACATACCTCTTTTTCCTTCATTCTGAGAGCCTAAACTGTGATCTCTCATCTGAGTGAGTTGCCATGAAGGACAACACCTATATCATAGTGCCAAATCTATGTCATAATGCCAACAATTTTGTAATTTCCTTTGAAGCTAGTTCTCATAACTTTGGGGCTCCTCATATTCCCCTCCTTTCATATCCTCTCATCCCTCATCTCCCTATAACTCTCATTTTATTCCTTACATCTCCACTGAGGCTCCTCATATTATATATATTAATAATTTTATTTAATAATCATTGATTTTAATTATTTTGGTTTTAGATTTATTAACATAGCTTAAATATAGATTTTGAAAAATAAAATCTTAAATCTTATCTAGGCATGCATTTTCTTTTGGAGAGCTTTATTTTTTGTTCTATCTAGTCATTAAATTTAGATTTTTAACAATAAAAACTTAAATCTTATCTAGGCATGCATTTTCTTTAGGAGAGATTTATTTTGGATTTTATCTAGCCAAATGAGGTCCATAATGGCTAGTTGGAAGATAAAATAATGGTGCACATTTTGGGAGTGATTTTATGATCATATTTGGTAATTACATATGCCTAAAAATTAATGGAAAGTGCAGCTCTGAATTTGCAACCAAAATTAATTTTCTAGGTTGTGTTTTTGAATTTTCATTGGCCCAAAAATTATGTTGTTGAAAATTCATTTAAAAAATTCCTCTTTTTCATGTGAGATCATTAAAGGGATCATTGGGAGGCACAATTTTCACTTATTTGATTCATTTAATTAGAATTCAATTTCAAAGTTTGTTTTCCCAATTTTAGGCATTTTTATTTTTATGTGCAAAATTAATTCATTTTATTTTCAATTTTGATTAGTTTTTGTACTAGATATATTGAACAGAATTAAGCTAATAGATATTGAAGAAATTATATTGCACCAACAAAGGAGAAAAATATGAATGACAAGTCCAAATTTGATGCATGAGAACTACCTCCAATAGCTCTCCAATTTTAGATTTCTTCTTGTAAATTATAAATATTAGTTTTGAGAATAAGAAAGGGGTTCCTTTTCTCTTCAACCTAGAGGCTATAAGTGCTTCTGTAAACGAAATTTGAATTGTACAAAGGGATAAGCACTCAAATATGAGGAATATTTTGGACGTTTTCTTTTTAGTTTTCAATAGTTGTTTTTGAGACTAAAATTTCACTTTTATAATTCTTCCTTCTACTAGTAAAACTTATTATTTTGAGCAGATTTTTAGAGATCCATGGAAATAAAGCAAGGGAATCAGGTTTATTGATTATAGTTCCACATATTTCTGTTTGTTAACAATTGTTTCATTAAATTCAATGACAAATTGGTACCAATTGTTTCCTATTTGTCACTTTTGTTGAATATGCTCATGTTTGTCCATTAGATGATATATCTTGTCCAATAGAACTATAAATATGTTATTTATTTCTTGTTTACTCAATTGCTTAAACAAAGAAAATTAGTAACTATTTACTCATATATTTGTTATCAAAATTTGATTTAACTGTTATAGGAATTAAGTGAACTATTTCCTAGTTTTAATGGGTAATCATTCACTACTTTAAATCTCCAAACAAAGCATGTTATGCACTTAGTATATCACTCGTTAGGAATTCTTCTGCAACATGATATTCATCACTAAAAGAATGTATTAAAATACCATTTTTTGTAAGTTAATTTGTTCTTGATTTGCGCAAGATCTATACCTTGTTCTAATCAAGAGAGGATAAATTAGATTTCATTATGTTGTTTTCATTTAGATTTTATCATTAGCATTTTATAAGTTCTCTCACACAAGGGCAAACTCTAGTGTGGCTTGGTTGTGCTCTCAATTCACCTTGAGGATTGCTTTATTGCATGTGCACTACAATAGGGTTAATGTGACTTCTCGCTTCTTGTTGATTGTCAATTAATAATAGCACAAGTCAGTGAGGAGAGTAAGTGGGTAACTTGACCAAATAGAACCATTCAGAGCCATCATTTAAATGTATAAGAGTCTGATTCGTGACACTAATAGGATGGTCTTCAAAAATGTTGACAAGGTCATTTTTTTCCATCAACATGGTGCCAAGTCATCTACGCCCTTCAATAACATCCCTAAAAGTTCCAAGGGTGCCATGCCACATCCCCTTCAATCAACTAGTGAAACATAGGGGAAATGCTAGGTGCCACTATGGAGACTGGTAATTCGATCACTCTAGTTAGACTAATGATGTTGGGGATCAAAAATCTTCCTTGATGAGCACCTCCAAATAAAATCCTCATGAGCGGAAAAATAAGGGGTCTAACCCCATGTCAACATGGTATTAAAGCCAAAGGTATATGAATATCTTCTGGCCCAAGTAACACTGTGAGTGTTAGTGGGTGGAATTAGAGATGTTGTCACACTCCTCCCATGAAGTTCCATATATTTTTACAACTCCATCACCTATGTGTGATTCGTTTGACCAAGAAACTAACATGTTCCCATAGCCATTATCATGTCCTTATAATTCATAGTATAATGTTAAATTGATCTTTAAAATTTTCTCAAGACAATAGCATGTAATTCAAACCAAACGAGAGGTTGTTGACTAATCACATGCAACTTTATATGCATGGTCTACTACCACACTTGATGATCATAAGTAATATTTGATCCATAATATTAGTCACCAATATAATTTTGTTTGCTAAATCATTTCCATGACATAATAATCAACATCTTTATAACTATGTGAAGAAAGTATTCAAACAAACACATACTGAATCCATCATATGATTATACATATTCATAAAGACACATCCATCACAATTATTATCATGATAACACGAAACTACAAAAATAATTATTATCACATTCACTCATAGTAGGAGTTAAATATCTTTTTCCATGACCTGAGGTCCTTAAAAAACAATGTATCAAGGATAGTTTTATATCACGGTCAAACAACTATATTTCCACATGAACTCATATTAAGAGTTAAATATCTAAATCCTTAACCTTAGGTCCTGAAAGAATAATGCATCAAGGATAATGTCATATCAGGCTAAGATAGGTAGAGTGGGCACTACCAATAATAACACAAAGAAAGGGAGTTACATGTGATATGGATTCACATCATGCTATTTCAAGGAATCTAGAAAGTTAAGTCCAAACTTATATCATGTAAACAAGATCAAGGGAATTACATACCTTGTCCTTGTGTGTCTTTATGTTGTGAAACATTAGTTGTGATATTTTTGATGCTCTATTTTTTTGGTGGTTTCTTGGAATAGTTGCTACAGGTGTTTTCTAAATTATCCACCAAAAAAACAAATGCCAAATATGAAAGAGTATCTAGAGAATTCGTAGAGTGATGACTCAAAAGTTAGAATAAATACTCCTATATTTAGTTGAGAAATTTGTATTTTATTAAACAAAATTATGATTTCCAAATATTTACGAGCAAAGTCAAATATTATACTATATTTGGTAGATGTGAAAAAGTGTAAGCGACTAGCTACATTGGAGGCACCATGTCTATTTACCTCTCCATCTCTATGGAAAAACGATTGTCAAAGAATTTGGAGTAAGGCTAGTATATCAATCGCATACATCACTCATTAAAAATTCAAGTTCTATTACAATGGAAATGTGTTGGTAGAATCAACTCATACCCTCCGCAACCATTTAACATATGTTTCAAATTAATGGCATTAAAATTATAATATATTTATAATAACTTCTACGCTCATATGTGTGATTGTTTTATGATTCTCCTCAAAATATATATATGAAAAATCAATAATACGTGATTACGTATATGCTATGGGAAAAGAGGTGACTCATGTAAAAATAGGTGGAAGTGTAAACATAATAAAAAAGCATAACCCCCCACCCCCCCCCCGATGTAATAGAATAGATCCTTGAATTCATGGTAAAGAGTGTGTATTTTCATACCCTAAAACCTTTTAGATAATGATCACTTTCCAAGAGATATTTATCGGTGTAATATTCTAATGATAAACCTCATTTTAATTCCTTAAAACCAAATCTTTTCAATACTCTTTATTGATTGAAACCTTTGAAATTATAAGGACTGTAATTTAGTACACAGCCATACTCTCGTGATCTAAAATCCCAATCGAAATTAATACTAGTTTATGAAAATTTTAAAAGTGTTTGCATGTTTTAAAAATCACCATTAAAAAGAGCTCAAATTAAATGTTGTAGGAAACTTGAAAGAAAAATAAAGAAAAATAAAGAAACAACAAAAGAGACAGTGACACCAACACTTTGATAATGGATTTTGGATACCTTCAAGCTTACCTTTTCTAGGCCCGTCCTTTAATGGCGAGGATTTTTTATTAAAATTTTCAAAAATAATCTAATGTACATATAAAAATACTTCAAATATAATCCAAACTAACTCTGTTGTATTCTTCTCTATCTTTAGATCCTGTAGCAACTTTTATATTTGAAAAGGGTTTCCCGGTTTGCTCAGAATGTCTCTCCAAATATTCCTTGTCTCGTTGTTTTGTCACTACATAAAACTTCCTTCTGCTGCAAAAAATTCAACTGTGCCTCTTGTGGCATGTTAGTATAGTTTTATAACAAAATATGAGAAGTCGAGGGATAAAACCATGACCTCCCCACCATGGTGGTATGATACGATACGATGCATAGTAATATAATTATTTTTCTAATGTGATATGGTTTATCACCATATCCACATTCTACTCCCACGTATCCTTATCTCTCCATCATAGTGTTACACAAAATATATGTATTACATTTTCATTTTATCCCTCCATCTCACATATAAATATTAAACCATATATTACATTGGCACACATTATAATATGTGTTATTTTAACACAATGTTCCATGTTTGTTATACATTAACTCGACGAAGTTTACAGTAGTTTTCTTAGAGCATAAATAAATATGGAAGAGGATAAATATGGGTTGATAATTGTGGCAGAGTTAGATATGGTGGAGTCACTAATAATGGCATGCTCCACCTTTTTTCATGCTAATCCATATGATAACCACAAAAAATATAATCAGCGCAGTAAATTAATCAATCCACAATTGTAGCCCAATAGTAAGGCATGAGATTTATTGTCGAGAGGTAATGGGATCGAATCCCATCAATCTGTTAAATAAAATTTTGACCTGTCTTCTGAGGGAATGTGTTGCCCTCCGATATAAACATGTGACACCTCAAGATTGAACCAAAATTAACCAACCACACAACGACATTTGTCAAGCTCTCGAAGCACCATGTGTCAATCAGAACCATGAGCCCGAAACCTTGACCGTCAGAACCCTACATTGACCATTAACATCTGGAACCTTGAGCTTTGACTTTGAGCAGTTGACCTTGGACTTTTCTTTTACCTTGGACTTGAACTTTGACCTTTCATAACTTCTTCATACGAAGTCAAATTTCAGTCATTCAAGTTGTGTTAGATTCAAAATGATGAAATCTAAGTAATGAAGCTAGTTTCAAAAGAATTTGACAACTTTTATTTTCAAGCATTTTCTGGAACTTTGAGCATATTTTGGATACTCCAAATCAATCCTTGATCATTTTGGATCATTCTTGATCACTCCTTATCATTTCTCCCCATTGAGACCTTTTGGAACTCCAAAAGGTTGTCTATATTGTTTGAAGGTGAGGATAATGTCTCTCCACCTGCCTAGTATCCTTGGGCCAACCTGTTCTGAGTCTATGCACGTTACACCTCCACACAATCATTAGTACAACATAAAAATTGCAAAGCACATCGTTCCATTTTCCATCCATATTTACATCCATGTTTTCTATTATAACCCACCTACTCCTAAGAGGAAACTAGATGAAAAATAACACTAAACATATTGACATAAATGAAATTGTACCCTGTTGACTCTTCATAACTCGAACACAACTCAACTTATCATGCAATGATACTTGTTGTACAAATTCAGACTCCTTAACACATTTTTTTGATTTGTTTTAATTGTTTTATGCTTGAGTGTCATTGATGTTAGTAAGATAGTTTTATTTGGATAAGATGCCCTCTTTAATTGTTCCATTGTTTGAAAATATTTTATTGCCTTTATAAAATGAGAGTGCACAATATATTCAATTCCCCTTTTCAAAAAATGATATTGGTTATGTTCCCTGTAGAAAATTGGCTTTTGATCATATAAATAAGGGATTCTTAACACCATTCCACATGCATATAGCATCACTGCATCACATATGACCTTATCCGTAAATTGAGACATGATTGCAAATTGTAATATACATTTGCTAGTCACTCGTAATTTAGGTTTTGGCTCATCCAATTTAGTGTATACGTTCTACGATGATTTTTAGTTTTACATCCCAACTGTTTCACTTTCTCAGAAATTATATTATCTTGAGACTCGCCACCTAACAAAGTGTCAATCTTAGTATGCTTCATAATGACCCTTATATGAAATAATTTGCATTTTTCTGTATCACATGAACTATCAGAATCATTATCATCATTAGGTTTACCTTCCAAAACTATTTCATCTTGAGCCACATCACCTGATTTTGAACCCAAATATGTTGGCGTTATTGTTGCTGCAAGTTTTTCCTTACCCTTTTCTCCTTTAAACCACTTTGGTCATCTGTCACAGTGTAGTTTCTAGCAATTTTCTTTATCATTTCATTCCTTCTTGCAATGCTTGCAAGAGAGATTCTCCTCTTCCATCATAATGGATTTTTTCCTCTTTATTTTCCTTTGCCTTTGCCCTCCTTTATGGATAATAATTATTATGATACACCAAATCTAGTTTTTCCTACCTCAATGTGAGTTTCTTGAACAACTACTTCATCTAGGTTAGTAGGACTAAACATGAATACATTATTATGAACATATTGAGGTAATCCTCCTATATATTTCATTAGATTTTCTTTTGTATGTAAGGGAATATTAATCATTAATCCCTTCATGTGAAATTCATCTATATATTCATGCATTTATTGTCCTTTCTTGACTTTAATACTTTTCCACTCTATTAACGCTTTCTCCAATTATCCCAACAGGGATAATTTCTTTCTAAATGCAGAAACACAATCACTCCATGATGCAAAAATCCTACGAATCTACTCAGTTCCGTGTTGTAACTTACTTTGCCACTGAATGAGTGTTGTGCCATCTAAATGAAGAGATTCCAATCAAATCCTAACCACATCGTCAGAAATCTGTCATACACTACAATACACCTCCATCTCTCTAATCCATTTATCATGTTTCTAAACAATGATTTCACCGTTATAAATGGGTAAGTCAAATTTCACATCCAATTTAAGCAAAGGTTTGAGAGACAATGATACAGGTTGACCACCAAAAGGAGGAGAAAAGAGATCTCTTTTATCATCATCAATTTTCATCTTTTTAACTGAATCAAATGGTCCTTCATCTTTAGGATTTTCAGAATGTGATGCATCAATTTCCCTATCTTTGGGTTTATATTCCTCTTTGGCCTTTCCAAACCCATTGTACATCTCCTCAACCATGTATCACAAGGTCATGAAATCATCCACAAAATCTGCATCCAATATAAAAGGATGATCACCTCATCCTTTGTTAGCCATCACTTCTCCTCAAGTTGTCCTTCTTCTCAAGCCAAATTCTAGATCTCCTTTGACAATTTCTCCTTCACCACATCTTGATTCGTCCTGGTGATCATGCACACTTAAACCCAACTATCAAGAACTCACTCTGATACAAATTGATCTAAAATCTTGATCGAAATTGATATTCGTTTATGAAATTTTTATAATTGTTTGCATGTATTTGCAAACCACGATTAAAAAAAGCTCAATTTAACTGTTGTAGGAAACTTGAAAGAAAAATTAGAGAAAAAAAAAAAAAAAAAACTACACAAGAGACAATGACACCAACACTTTGATAACGAAGCTCAACTATCTTCCAACCTACCTATCTGAGCACAATCTTTAATGGGGAGGTCATTTTATAAAAATTTTCAAAAAACATTTGAAGCACATATAAAAATATGTCAACTACAATCCAAACCAACTCTTTCATATTCTTCTCCATCTCTCAAGCCCGTAGCAACTTTCAGATTTGAAAAAGGCTTCCTAGTGGCTCAGAATATCTCTCCATAGTGTCTTTGTCCCAGTGGTCTGCCACTACATAAAACCATGGAAAATTTTAGGGGCAAATTTTCGCCCTTAGGAGAAATTAATGGCTTTTAAATTTTTAGTGGGCGAATATTTTGTATCATAGTACATTTTTACAAATCGCCTCAAATTTATTTTATAAAAAATTAGGTACAGAGGTTAGCCCACCTTATTTTAAGGAAGAGGGTAAAAAAAGTAAATTTAGCCCTTGAAATTAGGAGTTACAACCTTCCATTCGCCCTAATTTCTAAGAATATCTTTTATTTAAATGAATACTATGGGCCAAATACCATATTTATAAGAGAGGTATGGTAAATTAATAAAATATAAATAAATGAGAGGTATGGTAAATAAATAAAACATTTTTATATTTACTCCATAAGTCACCTTATATACGTGAAGGTGTAAACAAATAAAAATAAAATAAAGTGGAGGTATGG
This sequence comes from Pinus taeda, assembly GCA_000404065.3. Classification (NCBI taxonomy): domain Eukaryota; kingdom Viridiplantae; phylum Streptophyta; class Pinopsida; order Pinales; family Pinaceae; genus Pinus; species Pinus taeda. The sequence continues at coordinate 11,425 of APFE031315630.1, read as the reverse complement.
TAAATAAATAAAACCTCTTTTTATACTTACTCAAAAGGTATGGTAAATAAATAAAAATATAAATAAACTAGAGGTATGGTAAATAAATAAAGCCTCTTTTTATATTTATTCCATAACCCTCTTTCTATTTATGAAGGCTCAAAAAAGAGGTTTTATTTAAGTGAATCCTATGGGCCAAATACCACATTTGTAAAAGAGGTATGGTAAATTAATAAAAATATAAATAAACGAGAGGTATGGTAAATAAATAAAACATTTAATTATATTTACTCCATAAGTCACCTTATATTTATGAACACTCATAAAATGTGTTATATTTAGGTGAAACCTATGGGCAAAATACTATGGGCCAAATACCATGGGCTAGATTATTTATTAATACCATGCAAGAAACATTATTAACCCTAATATTAGTATTAATAAAAATAAAAATGGCACATCGTATTGACCCATGGTATTCACGTGGAATGTAGCCTATTTAAAGGGGGAATTAAACTAGCATAGATCCATCTCTACTCTGGATCTACTAAGCCGCGAGAGGGGTCAAATATCATGATATGCAAACTAGCATAGAGTGAAAAAATATTTGATCACTTTCAAGGCTCAGTGGATCAAGAGTAAAAATGGATGTTGTAATTTAATGTATGTTAAACATTTTAATTTGGTTAAAATAAAAAATAGAATAAAAATCAATTATTAATTTTATTAATTTTTATAAATTACTAACAGTAATTTTTAAGCTCAAAGTTTATGATAACCCATGGTATTGACCCATGGTAATACCATGGTATTCATGTGAGCATAGACTATTTAAAGGGGAAATTCTATCATCTTAGACCCATCTTAATTCTGTGTCTACTAATTGCTCAGAGGGATAAATAGATTTCATCCCTGTAAGAGTGGTAGATGTGGAGTTAAGATGGATATAGGTTGGTTTTTATGATAATGAAGATATTAAATAGAATTATGAAATTATATTGTAAAAATATCTTAAGGTGAATGGTTAAATCTATATTTAGTCAATTCACAAAATTTAGTAAAAAAATACCAATATCTCCATTAATATTGGCTTTTATGATTGATAAAAAAAAATTCAAAACAATGAAACCTTATCATTCTTTCCGCATCACCCTCGCAGAAGATTTCCCACTATTTTTTAAACATTCTCATTATGATATATTCATGAAAAAGTTTAGGTACTGATGTTGGATTAGTGTTTGAAAAATAAGCTAGTTTGTACAACCTTTCATCTTCTGTGCTATTCTTAGTTTGTCCTAATGATTTGTAGAGGTTGGAGCCACTGCATCATATTTTCCTAAAAGGTGGAGATTGTTCACCAAAAAGGAAATTAATCTACATGTTACAACGTTGTTAAAAAATGTGAGATGTATGAGGGCAGTGAATTATGCGAATAAGCAATTTAGATTGGGAGAGACATAATTAAATTTTATTATTTAATTGAATATTTCCAATTCAAATAATAATAAATGTACATTTATATATTCATATATTGATTGGAAGGCTTCTCACAATGGTCACTTCTTTCAACTAGATCCCCTTCAAGCCTTTGGGATACCTAATACTTTCTTATATAATATAGTTAGGGCTTGCTACTTGTTGGCATGATGGGGTAAACAAACTTGATGTGTTTTTTTTATCTCGCAGTTGGAGTCTATGGAATAAGAAAGAAATTTGATAACTTGAAAAAGGTGGCAACTTGACAAAAGTTGTAGAGAAAATATTAATCTCTCCTACCTCGACAAAACTCGTGGTCAATACCAACACCTACAAGAACTTTGTTGTGGAATATTATCAAAACTAATAGAAGGATATGAAAGAATGTATTGTAAGAACCTTGACAAACACGACCACTAAAACTTTGAACATTTTTTGTAGGAAGAGAAAATTCTGTTTCTTTTTCCAAACATGTATGTTAGTATATTACAGTTTAATGAATATGTTTTCTTATTATCATATATGGTTTCATACTTTAAAAAAAAAATTTCCAAGACTTCACAATGTTTTATTATTTAGTAAAAGATTTACCAAGATATTACAAGATTTTATAATTCAGTGAAAGATTCTCCATCACTGTACACAATAATATAATCTAGTGAGTGATTCGCTAAAAAAATTATATATACATATTATACTATTGATAAAATCACCTCCCATTTTTCCTATGTATCATGGGGATTAGCCCATTTATTATACATATAAATTTAGGGTGGTTCTTAAAATTTTCCCTGCATAAAAACCTCCTTCTGCTGCACAGAATTTAACTCTACCTCTTGCGGTGTGTTGCTATATTTTTATAACAAAATATGAGAATTCAAAAGATCAAATCCCAGCCTCCCCACCATGGTGGTGTGATATGATATAATGCATAACAATATTTTTGTTTTTTGTTTTTATGTGATACGCTTTACCACCATATCCACATTCTACTGCCACATATCCTTATCCCTCCACCATAATGTTACACCAGATATATGTATTACATTTTAATTTTATCCCTCCAACTCACACATACATGTTAAACCATAAATTACATTGGAACACCATGTAACATATGTCATTTTTAACACCATGTGGCATGTTTTGTAGGGTAAGTTCCTCAGACAAAACACCAGAAGGACACCGCTCACAAACAGATACAGATCAATACACCAGTATTTTGACGTGGTTAAAACCCTCAGAGAGGGAAACAGTCCACGGCCTGCGCCAACGTGGCTACTACAGGCAATTTATTAATAAAAGAATGAAAATTTACATAAGCTTCACTCATGCACGGTTAACCTACAAATGACCCTCCATGCGCTTTAAATAGAATTCATGGACCAATCGGGTGTCAAGCCACGGATCAAGTGTCGGTAATACCGAGGAGAGAATGAACCCTCGGATCACTACATATCGTGACCGTCGGATTGTAAGTTACAAAATGTACAACGGTAAAGAAACACACTTTACCTAACTCTATACCTAACTCTATACTGGACCAAGTTGAACTTAACTATTTCCTATGTGTCGGAATATCCTAACATGTTTGTTATACATTAACTCGATGGAGTTTACGGTAGTTTGGTTAGAGCATAATAAATATGGTGAAGGATAAAAATAAGTTGATAACTATGGAAGAATTACATGTGGAGCCACCAACAATTGCGAGCACTACCATTTTTTATGCCAATCCATATCATAACCACAATAAATATAATCGATGGACCAAATTAATTAAACCAAAATTGTATCCCAATGGTAAGGCATCAGATTTGTTGCTGATAGGTTGCGGGATCGAATCTTGTCTAGTCTATCAATATGTTAAATAAACTTTTGACCCATCATACGAGGCCACATGTCGCCCTTTGATAGGGACACTTGTAATAGGACCCAAGTTAAAACATGGACCTATGAATCGCTGACATCGAAAGGGGGCAGTCCCTTATCATGGTTTTGATTCATGGTTCCAGGGCCCATCCAATGGTTGAAGAGTTCTTGGTCATCCCAATGGTCTTGATTAAAACATGAAACCCCCCATTCCTAGCTAACATGGTAAGGTGGGGTCTGTTATTGAATCTCCTCTCTCTATCGATGCATGACCCTTTGTTATCAATTATTACACACATACACACTGTTAATATATATATATATTATATATATATAATATATATTATATATATATAATATACACATATATATGTATATATACATTGTATATATATACATATGTATATGTATATACATTATATACATTTACATATTTATTATATACGTCATATATATCAGTATCATATGCTATATAATATATCTATAATATATATAGTACATTGTATATTATATATATATATATATAATATATATATATTTATATAATACGAGGGTTGCTTTGATTACTTAATCAATTTCCACAATCCCTCATACTTTCCCACATGTATATAAATTACAACTAAATCGAGGCTTCCTCAACATAGACATCGGTACTTCCTCCTAAGCTTTTGCTTTTAGATTAGGTGGATATGGTGGTCACTGTCAATTTCCATTTTGGACCAGATGTTGTTTCTCTCACTTTTTCAGGTTACCTTAATTGTCATTCACCAACTTACTATTTTATAGCAGTATATATAGTATATTTATATATATATTATATATATATATATATATATATATATACGAGGGTGCCTTTGGTACTTAATCAATTTCGCAATCCCTCCTAAGCTTTCCCACATGTATATAAATACACGACTCGAGGCTTCCTCAACATAGACATCGGTAGTTATCTCCTAAGATTTTGTTTTCGATCTAGGTGCATATTGGTGGCCACCTATCAATTCCACTTGGAATGCCACCATTGTTTCTCTCAACTTTCTCAGTTTCCTTAATTGTATCACAACTTACTATTTTTAGCAGTTTTTTGGGTCCTGAACTTTCGGAGCCATTTTGAGGCCCTAAAAGACTATTTTTGGGAAAACTAGGAGCAACATGGGTCCATGGATTAATGTTGCTCTTCCCAAATTTTAGTTCTCGGATAGACCTTTATAACGAGATATTGTGCGCTTCAAACGAAGATCATATGCCAAAGTTATGACCCTGGGAAGTTGATCTACCAATTTACCCAAATGGGGCCCATAGTTTGGCATTTCATCTTCTAGTGTTAGGTTTTTGGATGTTTAGGGTTTTCCATTGTTTCTCAACAATAAATAGGCCTTCGAGCCTGATTGTAACATAGTTTAGAGGCATGTAGCCACCACATCTCTTCTCAGAGATAAGCTACCTTCGCCCTAGCTGGTTTATTTCCATTTCTGTTTGTAAGCATATTTCAGTATTTTACATTAATGAAATGAAGTATTATTTCCACTACATCTCCATGTTTATGGTTATCTCTGTAATTTGTTGCGTTCCTGTTTAAATCCAAATCAGTGGTATCAGAGCGGTCTGCTTTTTTTCTCTATTTTTCTTTGCATGTCCCCAACGAGGTCGGGATATAAGGATTTAGGGCTTGAACTGGTCAAACCCTTGCAAGACCAGCCTCGTAAATCCCATTGGCCTCCCATGGCGGATGAAAATAAAGATGAGGGGGCAGGAGATCCTATAAAAAAAATTCTCAAAGAAGCACTCGAGCGACAAAGGAACACGATGATGGACAACTTTGCCCGAATCCTTCAGCGACTACCTAGAGGTGACACATCGGCTTCCAGCAGCTCCTCTGAAAATGCCATGCCCTTTAAGGTACAAGTTAATTTGGAAATCCCCATCTTCGAGGGTCAATTAGACGGAGATGTCATAGATAAATGGTTAAATCTGCTAGAGGGTTATTTTTCTGTTCATGATTTTTCCAGTCGGGAAAAGATTATTTTCACTCTTCTCAAAGCAGCACCCCATGTCAAGGACTAGTGGGAAACCTACTGCGAGCTAAAGGATGAAATTACAAGCTCACTATTTTCAGCTACACCCACTTGGGATTCATTCCAGGATACCATGAAGGAGCAGTACTACCCTGTCAGAAGCTATGAGGATCAATACATAAAGTGGACCATGCTGCAACAAGGAAGGGACCAAGACATGCCAAAGTTTACCAATATTTTCCACACCGTTCGCGCAAACTTGGGTATCAAAGATTCAGAGAAGCATTTGGTACTCAAATACCACGGTTGCCTGCACAAGTACATCCAAGAAGAAATAGAATTCATGAACATCCCCTCGCTTAGCATGGTATACCGATATGACGTCAAGGTCAAGAAAAAATTTAAATAGGAGAAGCGAGACTTTGGATCTGTGAATTCAAAGCAACGGAAACATGCCCCCAAACCACAAAACAAAGGACAAAGCCTAGGCAAGATGGCCCAAAACAACCCACCAAAGCTGCAAGAAAAGAACAGCACCGTGAAGCCGAAAAAGGACACGAGAGAGTGGTGTGAGTTCCATAACAGCTCCACTAACAAGACAAGTGAGTGTCGGGCCAAGCAGTCACTGGTGCCCGAGCTAAAGGTTTCAGAATTAGATGCTTATTCCAACTCCGAGTCAAAAATCGACAAGGGGAATGACAAAGGGAAGCAGAATATCGATGCAAAGCCCAAGCCACCATTGCCACCACGAAGATATAGAAGGAGGAACCTGAAGATCCATAGGAGGATGAGCGTCTCTTCCACTCCCAGATGTGCGTAAAGGGCTCCCCACTACAGTTCATTGTCAATAGCGGGAGCCAAAAGAACCTCATTTTGGTAGAGGTTGTGAAGTAGTTGGGCTTACCGACCATAGCACATCCATAATCATACACCATTGGGTGGCTTCACCAAGGACGGGATTTTGGCATGAGCCAGCAGTGTCACCTTCCATATAACATCAAGCCCTTCACGGATGGCGTATTGTGTGACATTACTCCCCTTGAAGTTTGTGATGTATTATTAGGACAACCATACTTGTGGAAGTGACATGATGTGTATGAATCAAGGCCCTGTGCTATTATTGTTACATTGGGAAATAAGTTGTATAGGATACCGAAGGTAGCACCGCCTACTGCCATCTCTTTGGTTACTGCAAAACAATGCAGTAAGCTCATTTCCAAAACTGGGAAATTTTTTTCGCTGATGATACGCCCTCAAGGAAAGAAGAAGATGGTGGCCACAACCTCCAGACAGGGCTCTCTACACGAAAACTACAGATGTACAAGGTCGTACAGGAGTATGAGGACATCTTCACCTCCCCGCAAGGGTTCATCTCCACTGTCAGGTCAAGCACTCCATGAATCTTACCCTAGGTGCGTTGCTGCCCAATGGACCAATCTATCGGTGCTCTATTCTGGAGAACGATGAAATCAAGAGGTAGTAGGATCTGCTGTAGAAAGGTCACATCCATCTGGGTTCATTGCCCTGTGGGATCCCAATCGTGTTGGTACAGAAGAAGGATGGGACTTGGAGACTCTGTATTGACTATCTAGCGTTGAACAAGATCACTGTCCATAATAGGTACCCGATCCTGTGGATTGATGACCTCCTGGACCAACTAAAGGGGGAAAAATATTTCAGCAAGATTGATCTGAAGTCAGGATATCACCAGGTACCAATCAAACCCTCTGATGTGTGGAAGATTTCCTTCAAAGCCAAGGAGGGCCTTTTCTAATGGTTAGTTATTCCTTTCGGATTGACGAATGCTCCAACAAACTTCACGAGGCTAATGGATGAAATCTTGTAGTCAATCACCAACTCATTTATAGTGGTATACTTGGGTGATATCATGATCTTTAGCCATAGTTAGGAAGAGCACCTCCACCACATCCGACAGGTTCTCCAAACACTGCGGAAACACAAGCTATGTGCCAATTTGGAGAAATGCACTTTTGGCATGACCCAGGATCAGTATCTAGGATACATTATTGATGAATAGGGGGTGCGTGTGGATCCAGCCAAGATCCAAGTCATTCAAAGTTAGCCATCTCCAACCACTCTGACAGAGCTCCGCAGCTTTCTAGGTCTTGCCAACTTCTACCGCAGGTTCGTATTGGGGTTTTCTCATATCACTTGGCCCTTGAGTCAAGTCACCAAGGGAGGAGCAAAAGAAAAATTCTTTTGCTCTAAATCTCAACAGAA
>APFE031315624.1:12496-25663 GCA_000404065.3 Pinus taeda | reverse complement strand
AATGAATCCCAAGTTGGATCATGTCCCCTGCCATCTGTAGAACGTGGACAAATCACCGTTTAGGATGACGTGACCAAACAGCTCACAATCACCGCTAAACTGCCTTGAGTTGACCGTGACTTGCCCAGCTTTGATCGTGGACAAAGATGATGTGGATGGCCGGAAAAATAGGATAGGAACCTCGAGCACGTTGACACCTAAGTGCCCATGTGGCTCATCTAGCAAACCGACACGTGGAACATTGCGTTTAACAAAAAGGCTGCAGGATGTTCAGATAGCTGCAGGATCATCAGAGAGCTGCAGGATCACTAGATAGCTGCAGGATGCCTGCAAGTAAGCCAAAATCTAAACAAATAGTCATCCATTAGCAAAACTTACTTAATCATGCTTAATAACACCTAATGTAATGATCTGGGTGGTTTTATGGTGAAAATGAGGCAAAAGATAAGGAAAGACAAGGAAAGATTGAGGAAAACGGTAGATAAGTAGGTGTAGAATAGAGGCTCTACACCAAGTAGCATTAGCTCAGTCCTAGTTCCCAAGCTTTCCATTCATGCATCCATCTTGAGCCCAAGTGTTCTGCAAATATGTCATCCACATAGCTATTACGGGAATTTCTGATTCAATCCAAAATTGCACTTGAAACTCAATTTTCATAAAAACTTCTAGAAATTGCAAAATTAAAATTAGACACCTGAATATGCATAAAATACATCAAAATGAGATGGATGTGATGGAAAATGGATGGAAAATATAAGGATTAAGTAAGTTCCTTAAGCAAAAATAGACCAAAAATGAGGGCCAACAGATGATACAATGTTGCAGGGCATACCCACAGTCAGGGAATCTAGAGCAATCAAAAACATCTTAAATGACTTTGCTATGGCAGCAGGCATAGAGGTAAGCCTTAACAAGTCTAAAGTTTTTTTCTTTAACACTAATATTTCTATTCAAAGAAACATTACAAAGTATTCTTGGGTTTCAAAGGGATCAACTCCCTTGCAAATATCTTGGCATTCCTCTTATTGACAAGCCTCTAAGAAAGAAATTGTGGGAGCCAATATTAAATAAACTTCAGGACAAGGTTAGAAAATGGACATGCAGGTCACTAAATTTGGTAGGGCGCCTTGTGCTCACACAGGCAATCTTGCAGGCCATTCCCATTTTCATGTTTTTAGCTCTTCCTGCTCCTCAAGGCATTAAGCAATAGATAAAGAGCATACAAAGGGACTTTCTATGGGGTAGAGGGGAAGAGAAAAATAAGTGGGCTTTAGTAGCCTGGGACAAGCTCTATAAGCCCAAAATCCATGATGTCTTGGGGCTTCATGATCCTAAGACCCTCAGCAGAGTTTCAGGAGCTAAGCTTTGATGGAGATGGATCAAGGAGTCGACTGCCCCCTGGGCTAAGCTTTGGAAACAAAAATATGCCAAGTATTGGCAAGAGAAGGATCAATTAGAATGTCTGGGCAAATCAAGGGCTCCCATATTTGGAACCTTGCCTGGGAAAATAAAAATATTGTTCAGCAACACTATTTCTAGGAAATCCGAGCAGGGGACCTTGCTCAATTTTGGGAGGAAAATTGGCAATAGGAACCCAACCTTTATAGGGATGAATTAGCAGCTCTAAAGAGTGACACATATATCAAAGGTCTGTTTTTGGTAAAAGAATTTTGGGACCAGGGAAGGAATAATGGAAAATGGAGGAATTGGAAGGATCTAGGATACAGTGATGAGAGTCCTTTGAAGGTAAGTTTAACCTCAAAGAGGCTAAACAAGAAGTTACAAGATTTAACTATTTGAATCCTGATCAAGTCTGGAAGAAACTATGGCAAAGCCCCCACTGGATGAAAATAAAGTTATTCATCTGGCTAGTGCATTAAAGGAATATCTTAACTTGCGAGAATCTCCTAAAGAAAGGCTTCATCGATTCTCCAAATGTTACCTATGTGGCTCACATGAGGAGACGATTGAACACCTTCTCAACCTTTGTACTTTCACATCTAAGGTGTGGGACTGGGTGGCCTTAATCTTTAGACAATCTGATAGGGATAGTCTCAGCATATCCAACACTTTGAAGAACTGGAGGAAGAACTTCTCAGGGAATGAGATTATTAATAAAATCTGGATTCTGGTTCCAGGCTTTGTCATCTGGAATGTTTGGAAAGAGCGCAACAGTCGAATCTTTAGAAACAAAATAATCAAGCCCCAATACATAATTGAACAAATTCTAAGGCAGCTCAAAGACACAGTGAGAATCTTGTTGAGGACACTTCCTAAGGATCCTCCTCTGCCCCAAGAGGAGAGTATCATACTTCGTTTGGGTCTCCAGTCCATAAGTCTTTAGGGAATAATAAAGGGAGTGAGCCAAATAAATACAGGTGTTAACACTTGGAAGCCTCCTCCTTACGGTTTCTTAAAGGTTAATATAGATGGAGCATCTAAGGGAAACCCAGGATTAGCTGGCTTTGGGGGTGCCATAAGAGATGACCAGGGGCAAATAAAGAAAATCTTCCATGGCCACTTGGGGAAGGCCACTAATAACATGGCTGAGCTTATGGCATTAGAGCAATGCTTGGGAATCTTGGTGGATTCAAATTCACATAATGTTATAATTGAAGCAGATTTGGAATTGATTATTAGAGCGGCCAAGAAAATATGCAATGGAACCTTTCCAGATAAAGTGTCGAAGCATTGGAAGCTTTTGCAAGTCTTTCACCATATCTACTCCCACCTGCAAACCCTTAAAACTGTCGAATTTGTCCATGTGAAAAGGAAAGCTAACATGTTAGCGGATCATTTCGCGAATGAAGGAGTCACCAATAAGGACAGGGATTCTCAGTATGCTTGGGATTTGTCACCTAAAGGCAAACTGTGGGAGGGTTGTCTTTGTCAGGCGAACAAAGATATGGAACTATGGAATAACAGGATGGATCGAAGGGATTCAGAAGACATGCGGGAGGAGGGAGATCCCTATACCATCTGACCCTTTTTAGTTTTGGCTGCTTTCTAAAGCTCTGTTTACTTTCAGTTGGATGGTGAAAGGACTGACTCGGATAGTACCACAGGTCTGGTTGTCCATTTTCATATTGCTTAGATGGTGTTTGACAAAGAATCTAGGTGGAAGGCTTAAGAACTACCCGCTGGTCTGGATTGACGGTCATCGCTTGGCGAAAGAGAATGCATGCTTTTCTGCGAGACGATTGATTCAAAACCACAAGTGGTATATCGAGCGGGGTCCGAGCGGTTTCCAATTTTTTGAGGTTGGCCCCCAATTCCATTCTCCATGTGACACATTGTGGCAAGAGGTCAGAGAAAACCGCCCTCATCGGGTGGTTATCCCTCGCACTTATCGTCCACCCGATATCCACAAAGGCTGTTGGATCTAAGTCAGGTGATCAATGATGGAGATTTGTTCGTGTAAGTTGGTTGGGTTTTTCGGACCTGAAAAAATTTAGGGTGCTATGCCTATATTTTTCGTCGAGTCCATAAAAAAGTTTTAAGTGTGGCTTGTTGTGGGATTTCTTGTGGACCCTCGGTGGGTCACTTGTGACTTTTTGTGGGCCTAGGTTCGATAGACTGGTCTTCCAAGGAGTTCAAGGTTTCATTTGGTGCACATCAGTACTACCAGATGGTCTATTGCTGGCTTTTTTCCCTAATTGTTTGGCTGTATCTCATGGTTTTACCTGTTTAGGCTTCTCATGGTTTTGGGTGCATGGTTTGGTTTCTGCCTGCCTTGTTGACTGTTGAACTCTCACAAAGCGGATGTGGCTTCATGTAAATTGTGTATTATTGGTTAGCTTAATAGAAGGTCCTACTCTTACTTGATCAAAAAAAGAAAATTGTTGGAATTTTAAGGTTTTTCAAAGAGGTGATATTTTAAATTTAATGTCGTGCTTAAAAATCGTTGGAATTTTAAGGGTTTTCAAAGACGTGATATTTTATCGTTAATGTCATGCTTGAAAATCATTGGAAATTTAAAGGTTTTCAGAGTTGTGATATTTTGTTTTTAATTTCATTAATAAAAAGGGTTGAAAATGTACCCTGAAAAAAGCGTTATTCCGTTATCAACACTTTTTGATTTCGAGGTGTTTTTTCATGTTTTTTTGGGATTTTTGGGCTCGAGTACCCATTTTAAGGTAATAGTTCATGTTCGATCAATAACAATGTTTCATCCACAAGTCCACACTTCATCAAAGTCCATTTTCTAGGCCGTATATTGTGAATATCACAGTTGGTCGCAAGAATTATAGGGTACTCTATCCTTGGATTTTCATTCATCACGGTTATGGGTTAACCACACAAAACCCTTCTCTTTAGTGGCTCTTCATATTCAACATAGGCTTTTGAGGAGGGAAATGCACGCAATGGGGACCATTTCTTCTTAAGGAGGGAGGAATGATCTGAATGGAAAATGGCATCCGCCCATGGTATTCATCCACCCATAATCTTCATTCACCTATGGAATTTACCCATGGCATTGTAAGTGGTATCCACCCATGTTATTAATCCACCCATGGAATTTACTCATGACATTGTAAGTGGCATCGACCCATGGTATTCATTCACCCATGGTATTTTCCCATGGTATTGTAAGTAGCATCGACCCTTGGTATTCCTCCTCCCATGATATTTATCCACTCATGGAATTTACCCATGGTATTGTAAGTGACATCCACCCATGGTATTTACCCACCCATGGAATTTACCTATGGTATTGTGACCAAAAAAGATTATAAGTAACAAGTCACATTTTTAAAAAGACAGATTGTCTACTGCAATGTAGTCTTTACTATTACTATTTGTTTTAATAAAAAAAGTTTTTTTGTGATTTTATTTACTATGTGTTCTCTCATTTTCTTTTTGGCATTGCAATTTTTCAGATCTTGGGGGCCTCCCCCCCCCACCCCAAGATCCATTTCAATTTTTTAGATCTTAGGGGCCTCCCCCCAAAATCTGGATCAATCATCTACATAAAGGCATACAATAAGAATTTTACCTTCATTAGCTTTGGTATACAAGGTTGGCTCATGCTTGCTTCTGAAGAAACCACTTTTGATGAGATAGGTGTTGATGTGACTGTATCAAGCTCTTCGAGCTTGTTTCAAACCATACAAATCTTTATCCAATCTATATACCTTATGCTATTATCCTGGAAATTGAAAACCCAGAGGCTGCTCAACATAAACTTCTTCATATAATATACCATTTAGGAAGGAATATTTTACATCACGCTGATAGACTTTCCATTTTTGTTGATTTGTTGTGGACTAAATGGTTCTAACAATGTCTAATCTTGCTAATAGACAAAATGTTTCACCATATTCAATACCAAATTGTTGTGAAAATCTTTCTTCAACCAACCTTGCCTTATGTTTCTCAATCTCTCATTTTTCATTCAGCTTCATCTTATATACCCATTTTACACCAATTCTAGTTTTGTATCTTGGGAGATCAAGTAATTCCAAAGTTTGATTCTTCTCTATGGTAAAAATTTCTTGGTTCATTGCATCAACCCAATGCTTTTCTTTAACTGCTTCTTCAAAATGGGTTGGTTGAGTTGGAAGAAATGCAAACATATTATGTTGGTCAAACTCATGCTCATGCTCATATATTTCTCTAATGCTTCTTATTTGATGATTGTTTTTTGAAGATGTTGAATGACTAGAGGATTCTCTACTTGAAGATGTACCATTTTTAGAATGGGATGGCTCTTCTTCTACCTGCAATCTTGATGCCTATGGTGGCTAAAAAGCCTGATTTGAAGCTTCATCAACATGATTAGACCGAGATTTATTTTTGAAAAAATTACGTCTTGCTTAAAACAAAATTCTGGGTAACTGAATTGTAAAGTTTGTAGGCCTTTGACTGCTCACTATAGCCTATGAAAATACATCTTTCACTCCTATCATCAAGCTTCTTAGCTGCTCAGGAACATGTGAAAATGGTACCGATCCAAAAATTCTAAAGTGACATACATTACCTTTTTACTATCACATGCTTCTTGAGATACTGCATCTTGGAGACTGGTTGTTGGAGATCTGTTGAGAACATATATTGTTATCGAAACTGCTTCAGCCCAATATTTATTTGGCAAGTTCTTCTCACGAAACATACATCTAGCCATGTTCATGATTGACCAATTTTTCCTTTCTACTACTCCATTTTGTTGTGGAGTATATCTTGTTTCTTTTTTCATGATGATTCATTATTGTTGAAAAAAAGCTTTGAAGTCATTAGAATTTTACTCTCCTCCTCTGTCAGATTTGAGTACTTTCAAAGGCTTTCAACTCTTCTTTTCTACTTCTGCTTTGAACTCTTGAAATCTTGAGAAAGAATTTGATTTATTTTTCAGAAAATACACCCATATCTTCCTCTTATAATCATCAATGAATGACAGAAAACAAAGACTACCACCAATAGAATATGTCTGCATTGGGCCACATATATCTTTATGGACTAGCTCTAAAGGCTCTTTTTCTCTAGAGGAAGATGTGGGGAAGTTATCTCTTTTATGATTTGCTAGAACACAAATTTCACAAATACTATCTTTTTCATTCATATTAGGGAGACCAATGACCATTGAATGCCTTTGAAGCAGACTTAGACTCTTTAATGAGATGTGGCCATACCTAGAATGACATAGTTAAGACTCATCTATTCTTGACACATTGTGGACAAAAGACTGTGAGAGATTTCAACTTGTAAGAGTCAATGGAAACATCATATTCTTGGTTTTTTCAAGCTTTTCTATTAGTCTTCTATTGGGAGGTTTTTCATAGATATAACATGTGTTCCCTTAAAATATTACATCATAACCATGTTCCATCAATTGTCTTACGCTAATAAGATTATGCTTCAAATATGAAACATAAAAATTACGAATGTATTTGTGCTGATTTTGTTTAGTAAGAATAGGGACAATGCATTTCCCTTCAACTTTAATATAGGAATGATCTCGAAGAGTAATTTTTGATGTTATGGAAGCATCAAGATAAGCAAGCATATTTTTGTCACCTATCATATGATTGCAGCAGCCACTGTTTGGCAACCAAAGGTCCTTTTTGTGAGTGTCTTCAGAAAGATGGAAAGAATGAAACATTGTTTCATAGGATTCTCCTTCATTGTTGGAGAGATTGACACTGCCCCTTTGATGATCTGACTATTTCTTTCTACATTCATGTTCATAATGCCCAAATTTATTGCAGTAATGGCATTGGACATTAGATTTTCTCCATTGTCTGCTTCTCTGAGTTTGGTTTTGTGGAGGTATCCACTGCCCTATTGCATGATGACATTTTGATCTACCTCTGCCTCGCTTGCTGTCGCCTCTATATCCTCTGCTTCTACCTCTACCAGAAGAAAGTTGTGCTTTGAAATCTTGTTCCATGGAATCTTTTGCCAAGTTGAGTCTTGTTTCGTGTGCCAGAAGTGATTCAGTTAATTGTTCTACTGAGAAAGTTGTAAAATCCTTGGATTCCATAATGGCTATTACAATCATGTCATATTTCTTGGGTAGGTTTCGAAGGACTTTTTCAACAATTTTTCAATCTGTAATAGTTTCACCAATGAGTTTGTTATGATTGACTATTCCCATGAATCTAGTCATGAACTGATCCACATTCTTTGTGTCAGTCATCTTCAGATTTTCGAACTAAGCTCTCAATATTTGGAATTTCCTGGTCTCCTCTATATCATTGCCTTGATACATAACTTTCAAGGTTTTCCAAGCTTCATTTTTTGTAGATGCGCTAGTTATCTTGTCGAAGATAAAGTCATCGACTAAGTTTTGTATCCAACATTTGGCTTTGTGTTTTTTCCTTCTGAGTTCAATAGCTACATTCCTCTGATTATTGGTTATGGATGCCCATGCTTCTTAGGTCGGCTCTACATAGGACCTTTAAAGTGTACCCCAACACTCTTAAGCTTGCATAAATGTCTTCATTCTTAAGGACCAAAAATCATAAATTTTTCCAAACAAGGTCAGAGTTTGTGGCAAAGCACTGAAAAGCACTATTATTTCTTTTAATACGGATTTGCACCCTCTTTTTAAATCATTTTTCAATTTTTTAAAAAAAATCTAAAAGAATCCACTTTTGAATATCAAAACCAGTCTCCTTCTCTTAAAAAAACATAATGTTTTTAATAAAATATTCTCCCTCTTTTTATTAAAAAATCTTTTTTCATAACTCCGCCATAAAAACATCTCCCTTTACAATTTAAAAGACCCATTTTTTTAAAAAACATCTTTTTAAAAAAGTTTACCCTTTTTCTTTAAAAGGCTTTGAATACAATATAAAGGAGTGTTTTTTAAATCACGAATTCAATATAAAATAATGAAACCTCTAAACCGTCATTTTAAAAATAATTTTAATATGATGAGGTTTTCAACATGTGCGTGAATACAATCGATTATGCAATTTGACGTTTGACTCATTCTATAATTTGACCTGGTGCTACATTTACGGAAGTCAATTACCTAGTGTTGCATTAAGGTACCTTTTGAAAATAACACTCTTCCAACATTTGCGCAACTCAGATAAGTTTTTGCTAGGAAGCTTTGCGCACTCCATCAATGCACGAGGTTAGATATTTTAACTTTTCTACAAATTCATAAGTTTGAGACTTTTGTACAGTTTCTTCTTGGTTGAGTTGCGAACGACACACAAAGTTTTTACATGTGTGCCGTTGCACTTTTTTCCTTGGCCTCTTACAACCTTTGTTTCTTTTTTTTGCGAGCTCAAAAAAAATTGAATCACTACTCTCTCTTGAGTCTTATGCGACTTGGTGCTCTGATAGGATGACAAAGAGTGAAAACAAAAAAGTGGAGTATAGATTGCTCTTCTCAATATTCAAAATGGCTAAATAGATTATATTGTAAACACTAATAATAAATGGTTGAAGTAGAACTCGACGCCTATGGAGTAGAATTGAAGTAAAACTAAATTTTTTATGACACCTAGTAAACAACAAAATCCAATGTGATGACACCTAACAGACAGTGAGATTAATATCTCAATAGTCCATAGATCCACTAACCATGTATTCATATACCAATGCACTTTTAAGGCTTTCGAAGCAATACCCCAACAAATGAACCAAATTGAAATGATCAACCTGTCCAATTATGCCGACTTCATTCATGAATTGCATTTGGTCGTGCCTATTCCTATCAAGAAGCTTGATATGCACTAAAATGTCATTACCAAGCTTCCCCTTATATACCACGCCATAACCTCCTTCACCCAACTTTTCCGCAAAGTTGTTTGTGATCTTCGTAAGTTGAAAGAATAAATATCTGGTCGGCATTGGCATTTCACAAGCATAAGGAATTTCTCCATCTTTGAAATAGACCTACCACGAGGATGTCTTCTCTTCTTGGCATAAAATGTTAAGAATATCACTAATATTGTTGTCAGTGCAACTGCTCCAAAAATGCAACCTATAGTTAAATGAAACATCGATTAGAATATGACCTTTGTCCAATAACAATGATAAAAATATTGGAAATAAAATACAATTTCACAATGACTTTCATTTCGAAGAAATGATAGTTATCTATTACAATGAACAAATTGATTTTTTTACCTGCAACATAGCCATGAAACAAATCTACAATATATTTGGGTTCAAGCATGTAGAATGGAGGGGTGTATTCATATCCTCATTCCGTTCAATTGAGAAGTTGTTCCATTTAATTGTCTCTGTAACAATCCCATTTCCTTGGTGGCAATGACTTAACAACTCAACTAAAGCAACGATTCGGCACTTCCGAGTGGTTTTGTGTAAATTTAAAAAATAGAGCATACATCGGTTGTGGCAGTTGTTTGTATGGGGTCCATCCTTGCAATAACACATGAACGGTGTAGTTGAATCTGAAGTGTTGTAAAAGTAGCCACACATCCCTTCATTTGCTTCACATGATTTATAGATTTCATATCTCTTTGTATCATTGTACCCGTGTTTCATTAATAACACATCAACCATTAGTTGTGCCATTGAAACATCCAGGAATCGAACTCCCACTGTCAAACAAACTGTACTAAACACTAAAATTACATTTCCTTAGAAGCATTGTTGGATGGTAATTCAATTGACCCTACCCACTTATTACGCTTGTACACATACAAAGTCGTGTTCTCTCTAACAATTATTGTTTAACCTCAGAATTATCCTCTCCTTAACATATTTTCTCACCTTTTTCCCTTGCTTTTCCATAAGATTACAGATCCCAATCAATTATAAATGATAGGTTTTGTCTTAAGGAAGGAATTAAATGATTGACATGTTATATTTTTATGTTTTTGCTATTTGAATAAATTTTTGCAAATTAGCTACAGAACGCAACAAATTCTACAGCGAACTGTGTATTCCATACCTACTTCCATGGTCTGGCAAGTTCCAGGGGTCAAATGAAGAATCCGACCACATGGGCATCTCTAGAATCGTCTCCACATGGATTCTATCCTATTCGCTTAGCCCAAATCGACAAGAAAGCAAGCTGAAGATCGTATTCAAAGGTGGAGTCAAACATATGATACCCAAAAGAAATAGGACCCTTCATCTTCTCTTTCATGGTTAATCAATAAATCTAACAGTTCTATTGCAAGCATTAACTCAGATCAGCCACCTGTGTTAACGGTTCTTTTGCAAACATCTCGCTCAAATTTAAACCACCTTTATCTTATCAGACATTTACACAGTTCTGTTGTAATATGTATCAGCCACCTATAGCTAGTTTTCCTCAAAGACGGTTATGATTATTTCCTTTTAAATATTGGTTGGACAGAACCAAGGGGGTTCGGAGAACTTTATGTATTAAGTTTAGACTTTTAGATCTATATTTTGGACTCGTTATTTTCTATAATATAAGTCATTTGTTGACCAATGATCGTTTAAGAGAGCATTTTTAATTAGTTAGCCCCTGCACTAAAGGAGGTTTTCTTTCTATTCATTTTCTATTTAGTTTTAATTTCATTACTTTGATTTTAGCAGTTTTTCTAACTTAGGTTGATTTATTTTAGTTTTGATCAATAGCATAATGTTAAAACTCAATTGTGCAGTCTTGTTCTTCCAACACATTTTATGAAAGGAAACGATTTTGTGTCTAAACAAAGTAAGGTTGAAGTAATAAGAATGCACTGTTGTCTAGCTTACTCACTATTTTGTTATTTATTCCCTAGGACAAATTTGTCAATCCTCTGTGTTAATGAATTTTTTTGAATACCATTTCAAGTTGATACTCATCCTAAAGTAGATGGTTAAACATTCATTTCACACAATGGTTGAAATCAATCAGTTACCTTCTGCATGTTTCATTGAGTTCTCTAGATCATAAAGTACAAAGAGTTGTTTGTATCCCATCTCAAGAAGGTTATCCTTCAAAATTGAAGGCTTGAGTAACTAGAAGTACTTCAGTTGATTTCATTCTCTGTATTTATTTCAACATGCATTACAACTTCACCCTTAATTTTAAGAAATAGATTCATGAATTAGGATTAATGATGAGATAGGATAGATGCTCTGCTTTTCCTTTCTTTAAATTAGATTTTGACTAGCTTCAGCTCTTGGTTCACCTTTAGGAAGTTAGATTAACTTAGGAACATTTTTTCCTTAAAAAAAAATCCATTGGATTCACTTAAGTTTCTCATAGTTTAGATTGTACATCATTAGGAATCAAATAACAAAAACCCCCAAAACAATATAAAATAGAAAACAACGAAGTAAGAAAGGTTAATTAAGCACATATAGTGCACTAGACTTCATCAGCTTATGAATCTCGGTTGATAATTTATGCAAGAAATGTAGGACACTAAATTGACTAAAAATTTTGGTGCCATTGTCGGGGAAGTATAAATTAGGTAACCACATCTCTTACATAAAAAAAAACAAAAGTGATATGCATAGAGAAAGAGACTCTAGGGGTAGATTTATAGCTAGAAGTAGGAGTTCAATTCCTATAACACCACCTACTCCACCAAGACTAAGAAGAGATACACCTCCATCTCAAGCTCATACTCCTAGCCATAGACCTCTTGAAGTTTTAAGGTTAGAAATTCAATCAAGAGGATCTCCTACTTCATTTACTGAGGTAGTCTTAGAGGAGAAAAATCTTGGATCTCCAACAGGAGGAGTAGGCTTTTTCACCTCCATAGGGGAACATATTTTAGTTGAAGAATTAAGAATACCTAGTGAGGAAGAAGAAGTAGAACCTCTCCCCCACATACCATTAATAGAGGAACCAGAGGAAGAACAATTAACCTTGCAGGTTAAAATTTATATTGACTCTGAAGAAACTATAATGGTGAAGAAGGAAAGGATGGAGAATTCACATTATTTGGAGGAGGAGGAGGTAGAGGAAGAGGTAGAGGAAATAATGGAGAGGGCAGACGAAATAATGGAGGAGGTAGAGGAAATAGGGAAGTTGATAATTCTTTTGGATTCCCTATAGTTGATGAAGAAACAATTCCACAATGAAAAATATCTCACTTCTGTCCTCCCCAATTTCCAAGGGTTAAAAAGTGAATATCCTGAAACATTTTTATTTGAATTTGAAGTCTTGTGTAGAAATTATGATTATTTAGGGGACTCTCAAAAACTTAAGTTGTTTCCTTCAATTTTGAAAGGAGTTGCTTTAAAGTGGTTCATGGGGTTGGTCACTCAGTCCATTATAACATGGAATGACATGAAGAAAGTGTTTTTGGACAGGTATTTGGATTATTACATGCCCATCAATCACAAGGATGAAGTGTTCAAAATGATGCAAAGAGAGGATGAAAATTTAGAGGATTTAATTGAGAGATTCAAGTATAACTTGAAAATAGCAAAGATGGATAACTTAGATGAAGATGCCTTAAATACTCTTCTATTAAAAGCCATTAGAGATGAGTGGATAGATATCCTTAACATGATGGGGAAGGGAGATATCTCTGAACTCCCATTAGGTGACATAGGACAATTATGTGTTCATCTCTCAAGAGGAAAATCCAAAACTAGGAAATGTTATGAAACCAGCTCACAAAAAGATAGAAAAGATTGATCAACGCCTAAGAATTCAGCCTCTTTGAGGGGGCAACCTCCTTTACATTACATAAATGAACAATTCTTGGATGATACAAATGAAAAAACCTCCTTTCTATATATAGGAGTCTAAGGGGTCACAATATAACC
>APFE031315624.1:0-11325 GCA_000404065.3 Pinus taeda | reverse complement strand
ACCATTCCGCCAGAGGCAACCATTTAACCCATTGTGTCTGTTTATCAGATACAAAGCAACGAAGATATCCTTCCAAACATTTGTTTACTATCTCAGTTTGCCCATCAGATTGAGGATGATAGATGAGCTATGAGCTAACTGAGTACCAAGACAAGAAAATAATTCTGTCCAAAAATTTCCAGTGAAAATGGGATCTCTGTCACTTACAATAATCTTTGGGTTTCCATGTGCCTTTTGAATTGTTTCCATAAATGCACTAGAAACTGTACTGGCTTTAAATGGATGTGATAATGCACAAAAGTGTGCATACTTGGTAAGTCTGTCAACTACCACCATGATGACACTCTTTCACTCAGACTTGGGTAAACCTGTGATAAAATCCATTGAAACCTCCTCCCAACATTGGCTTGGAATGGATAAAGGTTATAATAGACCCGGTGTCTTAACTCTTTCAGCTTTATTTCGTTGCCAAACCAAACATTCCGCCACAAACTTTTGAATATATGATTTAAGGCCATCCCCAAAAAATTGCTTCTTAACCCTGTGGTAAGTTTTTAAAAATCCTAAGTGCACTACTAAGGGAGAAGCATGCAATTCCAGAAGAATCTCTTGCTTGAGTTGGGAATTCTTACAGAGGTATAAGCGATCTTTGTACCATAACGAATGATTTTTCTAGCTAAATGTATCAGATGTACTGGAATCTTGTTGTAACTTTCGATTTTGTCATTCTTCCATTCCCCCCTTGCTTCGTTTGTCCAATCTGGTTAGATAATAGAAATGCCGCACAACAATGCTTCCACATCCTCATCCTTTCTTGAGAGTGCATCTGCCACCACATTTTGCTTCCCTTTTTTGTAGATGATTTCAAAGTCATAACCCAACATCTTTGTGACCCACTTTTGTTGCTCTTTAAAGGATAATCTTTGTTCTAAAAAGTATTTAAGGCTATCATGATCCATTTTTACCTTGAAGTGTATTCCCATTAGGTAGGGTTGCCATGTCTTAAGTGCATGTAGTATTGCCAATATTTCCTTCTCATATATAGCTTTATGTAAAATCTTTCCCTGGATTGGATGACTTTCAAAAGCAATGGGTCTTTCATCTTGCATTAAAACAACACCAATTCCATTTCCTGAAACATCACATTCCACAATAAAGGTTTTTGTGAAGTCCAGTGTAACTAAGGCCGGTGCTTGGCACATTGCCTCTTTAAGATGTTCGAATGCATTTGTTGCTTCTGGAGTCCATGAGAATGCATCTTTCTTCAATAATTTTGTTAGAGGTGCTGCTATTTTCCCATAATTCTTAACGAACTTGCTATAATACCTTGTCAACCTGAGAAATCCTCGCAGATTCTTTATGGATGTTGGGATTTTCCATTCTTTAATGGCTTTAATTTTTCTAGGGTCTACCTTAACTCCTTCATGAGATATAGTATTACCCAGATATTCCACCTCTTGTACTCTAAAGAAACATTTTGATCTTTTTGCATATAATTGTTTCTCCTCCAATAGTTGTAGCACCCTGTCAACATGTTCAACATGATCCTTCCAAGACTTGTTGTAGATTAGTATATCATCAAAAAACTAACACAAATTTTCTAAGGAAGGGTTGAAAATGGAATTCATCAAACCTTGAAATGTAGAAGGTGCATTGGTAAGGCCAAAAGGCATGACCAAAAATTCATAATGACCCTCATGAGTTCTAAGTGTTGTTTTCGAAATGTCTTCAGTCTTCATTCTAATTTGATGATATCCTGAACGAAGATCCAACTTGGTGAAGTAAATTGATCCATGTAATTCATCCATTAATTCATCAATGACAGGAATGGGAAATTTATCTTTGATAGTGAGCTTGTTGAGCTCCCTATATTCTGGACACATGCACCATGATCCATACTTCTTGTGAGCCAATACTACTGGAGCAGAGAAAGAACTTTGACTAGGTTGAATTATACTAGCCTCTAGCATTTCTGCAACCATATGTTCAATTTCACTCTTTTGGGCATAGGGATATCTGTATGGCCTGATGTTTGGAGGAACACTTCCTGGAATCAGATGAATAACATGATCATGATCAAAAATACGTGGGAGACCTTTGGGAGTCTCAAATACCTTGGAATGATTGTCCAAGACTTTTTAGAGATCTGGAGAAATATATGATTCCGATGTGGAAACATCTAGTGAACATAATTGTGCAATTACACCTATTTGTTCCTTTTTTAGAAGCTTTGTCATACTATTAGAGCTGATTATCTTTCTCTGTTTCCCTGCAATACCCCTTAATTCAACTTCCTTTCCTTCTACATAAAATTTCATGAAAAGTTCTTGATAATTAAAAGATATTGTACCCAAGGATTGTAGCCATTGGACTCCTAGTACAACATCAGCACCTCCCATTGGAATGGAAAGCATTGGGCTAGTCAATTCATATTCTCCCATGGATAGCTTTATATTATGGCACTTTCTAGAGCAATTTATTATTCCTCCATTTGCGACCATCACTTGACACTCTGATGTTGGATATAGGAAGCAATTCAATTCTTTTGCTACCTTACAATGAATAAAATTGTGGGTATTTCCTGAATCAATCAACACTATTAACTTTTTCTTCTTGATTTGTCCTTCTATCTTGATGGTTTGAGGAGTGGTAATTCCAGCCAATGCATTACAATATATGGTCGGATTCATTTATTCTTTATCTAGGCTTTGTTCCTAGAGTATATCCTCCTCTTTTGACCTTTCTTGCTCCTTTTCTTCTTCCTCTTCACAATCTATGTCGAATAATTTCTTCTCAGCACACTTATGACCTTTAGTGTATTTACTATCACAACTGTAACAAATCCCTTTTGCTATTTTCTCTTCCAATTTTTGTGGTGTCAACCTTATAGGTTGTTGAAGACTAGGGGCAACAACACTTCCATCTTTATAGTTGTGAGTGGTATGCTTCCTAGTTGCCATAATTTTTCTTTCAATTTTTCTTGCTAACCTGAATGCCTTCTCTAATGAATCAAGTTCCCAAAGGTGAACATCATGTTGGATATTCTCCTTTAAAGTCCCTATGAACACATCAAGCCTATGCTCCTTTGGAATATTTTTTACCCTTATGATCAATTTTTGGAACTCCTCAATGTGCTCCATCATTGAACCCTTTTGTTTGAGACTTATCAATTGGCTAAAAAAGGTGTTGCTTTTTGTATCCTCATAATATGTTGTAATTTCTTCCATAAAAATTGCCCAAGTCATAATTTGTTTACGAGAGCAAAGCCATTGATACCATACAAATTAATTTGGTTCCAAATATAAAGTTGCAATATGTACCTTTTATGTGTTTTGCACATTATTGAGATTGAAAAATTGCTCCATCTGTAGTATCCATGTTGCAGGATCCTTGCCATCAAACTTCCTCATATCAATTTTTGGAATATGGTGGGTCTTCGATCCAACATTAGATTCTATCAAATCATGATTAACATTTCTTTTGTTTGCATCATGAGTTTCTTCTACTACCCTTTCACCATTAGTAAGTATTTCTTGTAGAAAATTTGTCAAACGTATCTTCAAATCATCAATATTAGATTCCACGCCATTTATCTTAGCTTTTGTTAGGTTTTGCGAGAGTGAAATTTGTTGCACTTGGTCTTGTAATTTTGATATATCATGTAGCATTTCTTCCTCTTCTTCATGAGTCATGCTAGAGCTTTCAGGTTTTTTACTAGGTCTTTTCATTTTCTTTCTTCGAGGCATCAATTACCAATAATAATTCTTCATTATTCCCTTTGAATTCCTTCAAACTAATTTTTCAAACCAAGCTTATGCAAATATTAAAAAAATACACACCTTTTTTCACTTTGTAGGCACTCGATATTGAATATGATGTATCTTTGTAATTTCAGATCTTTTAGTCCTGAAATTGCGATCTATAGTAGCCCTCTATGTCCTCTATCCAATGCCACCAATATGATCGAATTTAGATTCTCCAAGAATGAGTTATGCACAATCTCCCAAGATGACCTAATTATATAAATTTTTAAAAGAGAAAACGTATATGAGGTTCCATGTGTCACTGTTTTGACCTTCGGGTCTAAAAGATATACACAGGAAACTACAGTTCGTCCTCTTTCTATAACTTCTTACGAAATTGCAATCTGATGCTCAAAACAAAAGTTATGACGATTTTCCCAAGGTCACCTGTTTGGAATGTAATTCAGGAGTCTGTAAAAATACCAAATTCCTTAGATCATATCTCCGCAAATATAGCGTGAAAAGCTCTGAAATTCGGACCCAAGTTCAGTGCGATTTCATCTCCAATGGGTCTTTTTTCACTTCTGAAATGTCGTAGAAAAAGAGTTATAGCGAAATGCCACAATGACCTATTTGGAGCAGTGAAACCCTAGAATCCAAAGCTCCGATACCAAATGTTATGAAACTAGCACACAAAAAGATAGAAAAGATAGATCAACGCCTTAGAATTCAAACTCTTCGAGGGGGAAGCCTCCTTTACATTACATAAATGAACAATTCTTGGATGCTACAAATGACAAAGCCTCCTTTCTATATATAGGAGTCTAAGGGGTCACAATATAACCAAGCCGACCTAACAATAATAAAATAAAGGCACAAAAATAACAATAGAGGGATTCTATGGGGCACAATAATAACAATATGGTGACAATAGGGGCACAACAATATTAATAAGGGATACAACTACAATAGTAATGGGGTAATCACTAGTATTATAGGGACCTAATAGGAAAGGTCCAAGAGATCCTTCTCTTGTTAGAGTGAATAAATCTGCAACTGGATCAGTGAGTAGGGAAGAAATTGGGAATATGCTTGATGAATTCAAAACATATATTCTAGGGAGCCTTAGTGAAAAAATAGATACCCTTAAGTTACAAAACAAGTAGAAACTGAGGATGATGCTTTAGCTATTTTCTGTCCCAAATGCAGAAAAAAAAAAAAGAAAAAAAAAAAGAAAAAAAAAAAAAAAAAAAGCTTTAAGAGAATGCCCTTTGGATGAAAAGATCATAGAGAGTTGTGTGCTTTTTCAGAAAACCATGAGACCAAGGGTTGTCCTTCAATTCCAGGTCTTAAGGTTGTTTTTCAAGAAGAAACAATTCCAAATCCAGCAGAATCTCTTTTCTTTGTCTCTAGAAGACCTTGGAAAGGGCCACAAAATCAGGGATTTAACAATCAAATGTATATTCAGCCCCCACCAAATTGGAATTATTGGCAACAACCTTGGCCTCAACCTCAACCTCAATCTCAGTCTCAACCTTGGGCTCAAGGAATACAAAATCCTTATGGAAGATTCTCTCAATACTATCAATATCCTCCATCATATCAAAATTATCCTCCCCCACAAATTCTACAACAAAATCAGCAGCCAGAACATCAAAATCAGAATCCTCAACTTTCACTACCATTCCCACAACAAATTCCACAACAAAACCAACCACCTCAACTTCAAAATCAAAATCCTCAACTCTTACTACCATTTCAACAGAGACCAAATCAGCTACCTACCCAACCATTACCAAACCCCAACAATAAAAATCCTCAGAATACTTACATGGTGGAAGGACAACAATTTCCAACTTATATGATCACTCTTCTAAATCTCAATGATGTTCAACTAAGATCCCTTAGGATATTAGAAAATGAAAAGCCTTCTGTAGTTATTCAGGAACAAGACAATTTTGAGGAAGATTCTCTACAACCCAATAAATATTTTGAAGGAACATCTCTCCAAAACCAAAATATTGAAAATGAAAAATAGAAAGAGCCAATGAACTCAATTCCTATCATTGAGCAACTAGTATCTACTTCTGCTTCTCCTTTTCCTGAAACATTACAAGTTGATAGAGGGGTAGAAAACCAGATTATGTTGCCTAATTATGATTTTCTAGATGAATTGAAAAATGTCTATATCAAAATCCCTTTGTTACAAGCCATCAAGGAGATTCCAATTCTAGCTAAAACAATAAAGGAGTTGAGCATAAAGAAACCAGGAAGAAAAAAAAAAGAAACAAAAAGAATTCACATGGTAAGAAAAATAGCAGACATAATGATGGGAAAAATTGCCATACAAAAATATGTAGATCTAGGAAGTCCAATTGTAAAAACACATATCAATGGAGTTGAAATTTCGAATACATTGATTGATTTAGGAGGAACAATAAACATCATGAGCAAACAAAACATGAAACAACTCAAGCTTCATAATCTTCTTTACACACCCACATTACTGCAACTAGTAGATAGATCTGTAATCAAACCAGATGGTGTGTTAGAAGATATTTCAGTGTCCTTAGATTCTTGGGAATACCCTATTGATTTTATGATCTTAACTCCCAAGAACAATCTAGGAGGACATACACTTATATTAGGAAGACCTTGGTTGGCCACAACTGTTGCTTTCATTAGCTGTAGATTTAGTGACATGTATATTTCTAATGGTAATTAAACTAAGAAATTCACTGTATATCCTCAAGTAAGAAGAATCACATAAATAGATGACAAATAATGGATTTATGACGAAAATGACATTCAACCTCTCTTTACTATTTCATACATTAGTGAAGATAGTCAAATCTTGAATACAATGGAAAATTTTGAATCATCTCCAGAATATGAACATGATCAATTTCAAGAAAAATCCAATATTGAATATTTTTCATCTAGGTAGATGTCTCTTTATTCTATGGAAGAATTTGGTAGTCTTACAATTGAATCTTTCCAGGAGAAACATTGACATAAACAATAACTTGGAGAATTAACGGGAAACTAGTCAAAACATACAACAACATTCTGCGCATGTGCCTTGGAATATACTAACATGAAAGGAATTAGTCCTAAGACTTGTATACATCACATCTACATTGAGGAAAATTGTAAACCTATTAGACAACCTCAAAGAAGGATGAATCCAAACCTTAGGGAAATTGTGAAAGAAGAGCTGCAAAAACTGCTGAATGTAAACTTCATTTACCCAATTTCAGATAGCCAATGGGTTTCCCCTCTAGTGATTGTGCTTAAAAAGAATGGTAAATGGAGGGTATGTATTGATTATCGAGAATTGAATAAAGCTACCGTTAAAGATCATTTTCCTTTGCCCTTTATCGATCAAGTGTTAGATATATTAGCAAGAAAGAAGTATTTCTCATTCTTGAATGGTTTTATTGGTTATAATCAAATTCAGGTGGCACCTGAAGATCAAGATAAAACCATATTTACTTGTCCATGGGGAATCTATGCCTACTGAGTACATCTTTTTCGATTGTGTAATGCACCTGCAACATTCCAAAGAGCAGTACTAGGAATTTTTTCTGATCTAAAACATGATTATGTAGAGGTATATATGGATGGCTTTACAGTCTATGGCAATACATTTGAATAAGCTCACTAAGCCATGAAAAATGTTTTATGTGTTGAAAATAGTAACAAGAAATGCTAAAAATAGAAATGCTAACAATAGCATTCAGTATATTCCAATTTTAGTTTGTCCTTGAATTAGAATTGTGAATTAAAATTCGAATTTAGCCTCACGAGCTGCTTGCAAAATAATTAATTAATTCATATTTATTCAATTAGTTGGAGAAATTCAAGCTAGGAGTTTTTGTGAAGTCATGCAACAGTTATTCCTTTGATTGAGGAGATTTTCCCTTAATTAAGGAGATAAGGATGAGTTGTATTTGAGTTGTAATTAGTTAGCTCAGTTAACTGGGTTAAGTGCAGTTAAATTAGTTCAAAATAATTGGAGGAACTAATTGTGAGTTTAGTCTGTTAATGCATGCATGCATCAAACTAGTGTACTCCAGGTAATCGAATATTATCTCACAAATAACTCATGCATGTCAGTTCAGACAAAGACCCAGTTGAGATTAAAGATAGGGACAGTGTACTATCAGTTGGAGGAATTTTCCTATAAAGGAAACTCATCCATGTAGAAGGAACAAGGTTCCTTGAGGATTGCGCAGTTTTGACAGTGTGTTAGAGCAGGGTGTGAGATCAGTGTGAGTGATCAGTGTTACACTTGGTAACAGTAGGATCACCCAGAGAAACTATGCAAGGAAATAGGAGGCTTGGAGGGTTGAGGAGAAGGTTTTTGAGAAGCTTTATTAGCCTGTGAGCATCTAGGAGGATTGTACTGAGAGCTGGCTAGCTATGAGAGCTAAAGCTTTGTGTAATCCTGATGTATTTCCACCTTGTATGATAATACAAATAATGGGGTTTTTAGCTGAGGCTTTCCCTAGATTATTCTTCTGCATTTCATGTGTATTGATTCTTCTTCTCTATTATATGTGTTCTTTTTTATTTTGATCAAATCGATTAAGCTTCCGCAAGTTTGATTGTAGAAGTAGATTAAGTATTTTGCTTTATTATATTGCATTATCAGGTTAATCTACAGTGATAATTTATACATGGTATCGGAGCAGTGAACAGTATATGAAGAAGAGAATTCGAAGTAAAAAAATAAATAAATAAATTTGGGCTGTGAGTTTGTAGAGCAGATATGAAAATTTTTGGGCAAAATTTTCAAAAACAAATAGCAGATTTGGATTCCTTGTGAAAAAATACCCAAACTCAAAAACAAATCAGCTAAATTGGAGTTTGGATGAGGGAGATATCGGTGATTTAAAATCATCTCTTTTGCCAAAAAAATTCGTGACGACGAGAAAGATGAAAAAGATTGGTGTGCTAGCCAAGAACTTGTATGCTCTTGAGGTTCAAGATGCATGCAAAGCTTTGAGGAGCAAGGCAAATGTTGGAAACTTGGTGGTTGAGAGGGAGAGTAAATTACCTCTCAACATGCAGCGCCAAAAGAAGTCTCAAACAATTATGGAGGAGCCACAATTGGAGAAGTCAGTAGAGGGATCACATGCAACCATACCACTAGGTGTGAGGTGGGTCGATGTGAAGTGATAATCCCAGGAAGGCTGAACTTGGGCAGGGTCCATTGAGAGGTTTTATCTCATGATCGTACCTTGCTACGAGAGCCCAAAGTAGATAGTAGCAGGAGGAATCAGTGGGATTGATGCAGTCAGAGATCAAAGTGACAGAGGCTAGAGCAGTCAGATACTGAAGAGTACAGAGAAGGATTGACAACACTGCAGAAAGGTTGAGTGAGCAGAAGCGCAGATTTTTCAGTCGACAGAGGCAATAACAGTCAAAGACTTTGATGATAGAGGCATCATTCTGATTCAGGTTGGATATTTTTTATTTCTAGAGTTGCCAGAGGAACAACACTAGTGGGAAGTGTTGCATGCAAAACATTCCAAAAGTTCAGGATCAGGATCGAGTTGAATTCCTTTTTTGTTGAGAGGGAGTGTTGAAAATAGCAACAAGAAATGCTAAAAATAGCATTCAACATATATTTCATTAAATTTGGAAGTATTTTATTACAAGGCCTTCAACAACATTCATTCTTTTGTAAATCACCATATTAACTTGATTCAACATTAAAATAATTTTTGTAATCTCTAACCAATTAGAGATCGTGAATAGGTCAAACATGGGGTTGTTATATACAATAGTATCAATACACAATAGGAGTGTGAAATCAAAAATAAATTACATTTATAAACTTATATGAATACATATATCTAAATGAAATTCAATAAATAACTTCCCATTCATGTCCAGTATTAGCAGTGATTTTGTCTTCAAGTCATATTGGATTCTAATAATGAAATTATTTATACCACAAATAAACTATTTAAGAATTGAAAATGACAAAATGATAATATGGATTGGAAAATAAATGTCCTATGGTGCGAAAAGTTTAAATACAACCATTTTTGACCCATCTCTTTAATGAGTCTAGATGGTACACTTAACACATAATTTGTTAATTAATTATTCCATGTTTTATTAAGAAGATAATTTTGTTTTGCATAGTGTTTTGTTACAAAACAATACAATATGAGATTAATACAGTCTTAATAAATTACGTGATAGACAAATAAAAGTCAATAAATGGATTCCTTATTAAATTAAATGAGATGAGATGATTGCATTTACAAATAGTTGATTTAAGAATATATGAAAAAAAATTATGGGTTAAAAATTGAATGCCCTACAATTTAACGAGTAGTATTCACTTATGAGCCATCACCCATTAGCCTAAATAGTCCACTTAATACTTATTATCAAGAAATTAAAAGACTTATTTTTTGAAAAAATGCATCATAATATATGGATATTATAAATCACATTTATATACTCATATTAATGAACATAACTAGGTTTAAGTCAATAATATAATTCTAGCTCAAGTGATGATTTTAGTTTATTTAAAATACAAATTTACAAAAAAATGACTTTAAATAATGAAATTAGATGCCTTACAATTCAAAAATTTCAATGACATAATTCATCCATGATTGTGTCTAATCAAACCTTGATAATCCACTTATCAATTATTATCATCATATATATGTTTTTTTATGAAATGCAAAATTATTTAGAATACATTTTTATCTCAAAAATTACATATCACATTTATGCACTCATATTAATGCATTTTATATGTAAAAAATGAATAACTCACTTTGTAACGTGTTGATTTTCAATATGATATGATTGCAGTTACAACCATTAATTGCTTCAAGCATATAAATTAATGAAACAATCGATTGAGAAATCACATATCTTATGCTTCAAAAATATCAAATCATTTACCTATGACACATTTGTCATTAGCCTTACTAGTGAATTATGCATTGTGAATAGTGAATAATGCACATAACATTTATCAAGTAAATTATTATAATTTCTTTAGTAAGAATATCACCTTTGTTTGCAAGTATTTTATTACAAGGCCTTCAACAACATTCACTCTTTTGTAAATCGTCATATTAACTTGATTCAACATTAAAAATAATTTTAGTAATCTCAAACCAATTAGAGATCATGAATAGGTCAAACGTGGGGTTGTTATGTACAATAGTCTCAGTACACAAAAGGAGTTTGAAATCAAACTCTTAGAAGAAATTGATTTAAGCTAAATCATATTAGTATGGCAACTCTAACCCCCATTCCCCCAACCTATGAGGGATTTGTTGATTGAATGATGGTGATGTAAAGATCTTATTGTAAATGACAACGATAAGTGTCCCTTGCATTTCATTGAAACTATTCTACTAAAACCGTAGTAAAATGTTCTTGTGCTCAATTTCCTACGGTCCCTATGTACCTTTATGAAGCACTAATGAGGGGGTCAGCATTCAACTTCATAGCATGCAGACATCTAGTATAAAAGTTATACATTGTTGATCTAGGTATTTAAAGAAGGTTAGGAACCATTGATCTATCTCCACTC